>JARHVA010004550.1:1145000-1162500 GCA_037957365.1 Torreya grandis
CAGTAAATTGAAATGTGCCTTTACACTAGAAGATGACTATTTTAAGAAGGCTAAGGCAAAAACCTATCACCTATAACAAAGATAAAAGGTACAACACCTAGAGTAGTTACACTTGTAATGTGGAGATCTTAGAAAGCCCATTTGAGGGTGTAGAAAACATTTTTTGTTGAAATCAATTAGATCAAACCAAGATAGAATGAGGATCTAGGAGGAGAGTCACACAAAGAGCAAAAGTCTTGACCATTGAAACCAACTCACATAGGGCCAATGGTAGAATCTTGTGAAGAAGGTAGCATTCTTACATGGTACACACATTGTGTTATATAATTTTTTTGAAACTTTGAAGCTATACATATTGTTTTTATTATAATTAATTTACAAAATTAAAGTAAATAAATCATTAGAATATGTTTCCACCCAAAATACCATTATCATATTCCCAACTCTTGAAAGGGCCTAATTTTTCTACTTAGAAGATGAAGATGTGAATGATTCTTCAATTTGAAGAACTATGGGGCATCATCACTAGAACAGTGAGCCATCCTACCAAAATAGATGAGCAAAATAAGTTGACAAGTCAAATGTAAAGGCGGTCATGCTTATAACTCTGAGTATTAATGATGAACTATAACTATATGTTTGTGATGGATAGACATAAAAGGAGGAATGGGACATTTTATCCATAGTTTATGATATAAAGAACTAGACTACAATCTTGTATCTATAATCACTTTTTCATACACTCAGTATGAAATCAGGCAAAAAGGTTGAGGAGTTCTTGCATTAGGTTGCATAAATATGAGAAAAACTTGTTACAATTGGAGACAAGATCGAGGACAAGATCCTAGTTTTGATCACACTAAGATCTCTCCCATATCAATTTTGCATGTGCATTACAACACTCAACATTACCAAGAAAGTGGTGTCATTTAAATACATGGTTAATTTACTTCAATAGGAGGAAGTAGTAGAATCTATGCATGAGGAATTTTAGGATAAAACCCTAATATCCAAGAAATGGGGTTCAAAATTCAAGAAAGGACCTTATAAGCATCCATAACAACATCAACAATAGTAGAAGACTGAGAAGCCAAAGGGGCAGTGTTATATTTATAAACACCACATACACGATAATGATCATTTATAGTATAATTCCTTGGCTTAAGGCCAATCCAGTCATGAGGGATCTTATAGTAAAGAGGATTCAAAGAAATCTAAGATATGTCCTCAACATTAGAAGCAAAAAGGGCATGTAGTAGCTTAAAATCAAGAAGATAATGCATTTGATGATGGAACAATAGAAGAAGTATCATATGGATCCCATGATGTACTTTTACTAGTCTCCCAAACCTCAATCAAAGTGACCAAATTTTGGTTAATATACTCTGGTGCCAACAAGCAAATGAGTAGATGTAAGGAACTCTTTGATTCACTGACAACTTACCTAAATGGAGATCAAGTTCAAATTATGTATGATAAAGAGTACATTGTAGAAGGAATTAGACATGTCACTATTCCTCTCGAGACAAGACACTGTGTCCTTATAAAGGTACTCTATGTCCTTGGTTTGACAGAATATATTTTATTTGTCAATCAACTATTGAATCATAAGATAAAATTAGAGTTTCTAGTTTAGGAAGGCATCAAATCATGACTCATTTATTGATAATGTTAGGTTCTTTCTTAAGACTTCTTAAAGGATCGATTATTTGCCTTAGATGTAGTTTCAAGAAGTGAATTTGTACTCACTACCTCTACAAAAAAATCCACTACACTTTGGCACTATTGATATCGGCATCTTTCTACTAGATCCCTCTTCCAGCTTAGTTCTAAGTTAATGGTATATGGAATTCCTTAGCTTTCCCTTTCTTTGCCAATATGTTTTAGTTGTGTTATGGGAAAACAACATTGGGTTCCATTTTAGTAAAGTTCCTCACATGCCAACGAATGAATTTGTGTGGTGCATATTGATCTATGTGGACCCATACCAACATTCCATCGAGTATTTACGTAATTTTAGTTATTTGTTGATGACTTTTGTCACAAGTATTGGGTATTCTGACTCATAAAGAAGAGTGAAGATCTTGCACATTTGAAGACCTTCTATCAGTGTGTTATTTCATAGTTCGAGAAGAAACTTTAACTCCTCCACTCAAATTAATAGGGGGAATTCAAATCAAAATAGTTCTCAACATTCCTAAAGAAACATGGCATCAAGTAGCACCTTACTACTCCCTACTCACCTTTGAAAAACATAGTAGTCAAATGATGTAATCTCTCAGTCATGGATATGGCTCATTGCATGCTATCCACTACAAAGTTGATGGCATAATGTTGGGCAGAAGCAGTATTGACTATGATTAAATTGGTGGGAATGTTTAATTTTCAAAAAAAAATTAAGTGCCTCAAAAGTAGCGTCATTTTAAATAAAACCAACCTATTCTTAACTCTACCTCAAGATATTTTAGGTTGAGATAGAGATGATTTTCTATATAGAAATAACCTCAAGGGATTTATCCTGAGAGCAAATGTGGATAATTACTTCCAATGATAAAACATTTCCATTCATTTCCCAACAAAAATATTCTTAATTTTGTTCTTGTCCATCATGTTGTCCAAGATCATGGTCTAAAGGTTGACACTAGGGTCCTTTGAGGACATAAGCATCAACTCTTACCTCTATCCTTCCCTATTGGCTACAAAATTGTGTCTAAAAGTACTATTACTATGTGGTTTTAAGTAATTTTTTGTGGATTTATCTGAATGTTATTGACCTCCATAGTATTTTGCATGATCCTTATTTATAGATAGTATTTAAACTAATTTACATGTTATTATGAGCCATTATATCTTTTCTTCCCTCTTTGAATCCCTTGATGTGTTTATTTATAGTATTTTGGTGCATGTTTTGTTATAATTTAAAAAACCTATGAAATTATGTGGTGTGTGCATGATGGGACGTATCTTTGTTACAATTGGAATCTCATTAGAAGTTTGATTATTTTTTAAACTAATAACATTATTTTAATAATTAAAAAAAAATTAATATGTTTTGAATGAAATATCACTTTATCTCAAGGGAAGATAATTAGAATTTTGAGTTTTAACATGGAATTTAATTGAGGGAATTGATTTACTTTGTTGTCATTGTGAAACTTATACTGCATTTTGAGCTCAGTTGTTAGATTCTAAAATTATAAAACCTAGTTAGGGTCTTTTTATGTTTTTTAGACTCATATTCATCCTAAATTTGAAGACCCTTTATTTGAAAAGGTTATTTAAGTGGAAAGTCATGTCCTTTAAACCAATTTTGATTGAAAATTCTTAGAAGAATAATATCAATGTGTTCACTTTTATCATATTTTAGAAATTTTTATTTTTTTAGATTACACATTATTCTTTTGTGTTTTTAGGTTTTATTAGAGTAGCTTCCCAAACTAATGACAAAAACTAATCATGGTACCTTAAGAGACTATCAATTTTACCAATAACACAAAAGGATTTAGTTTGAATTTTCCATAATATATGGATTATTATTTTTAATTGTCTTTAATAACATAAATTTTTTCTCTTAGTCACATGTAAATGATGAGAAGAAATTTAAGAAAGTTATCTATTGCTCATCATTAAATTGGTAATATGGTAGCATTGGAATCAAAAAATCATATTTTTTAAGGCTAAATTATTGGCCATGATTTCTAGGCTAAATTATTGGACATGATTTTTATCGGAGAATATCTCAAGAGTTTCCATATATATTACTATTTAAATGGGTAGTTAATCATATGGTTAGTTGAGAGGTTGGATATTACATTCAACCTTTTTTATTCGGAAATATAATCTTACAAATGTACCTTATTCAATAATGGATAATTTTTTGGGGTTTTATGAAAAAAGAAACTAATAATTTTTAGGTTGTTCTTTTTTAGGATAGTAAATTCTCAACTAAAAAATCATAAAATTTTAAGATTTGTGACGTCAAATACTCTTACCTAGTTGGTGATAGTTTTGGGAATCCTCTTAGGATTATAATATTCCTTATTGGTAATAATTCTACCTAGGTAACCAAACCTAAGAATCTCATTATTTTAAAGAACAATTTAACCTCCATATAAGTAGTGGCATTCGAGAAACTAGGGTGTAAGTTATGTGATTCCATATCATTTCCATTTTCTCTTAAATTTGTCTTTGTGTCACCCTTAGGGTGATGAAGCGAAGGTAAAAAATTTGACCACTTTTTTGACAACACAACTTCTCTTCTAGAAGCAAGAGATATGAGTGGAATTATTTTAATTGGTGATGTCACAATACTCAACTCACCTTAAAGGATCCTTATGTTTTAGATTTGACATTGCCTTTTTTGGACTAGGTTTCTTAATGTTTCTAAATTTTTATCTCCATTTTAATGGTACACTAAGGAGAGGTGAAAAAACTCATTTGGTATAGATTGCATAGGATAAAATGTTTTTTGGGTAAAGTAAACATGACATCATTATGGATACTATCTAACCATACATGTAAGGCTACATTGATTAGGTTCCACTTTGAACTTTTTATATGAAATGGGATAGCAATTGACAACTTAGATTTACACCTTATTGTTTTTTCTATATGTGGCATCCTTCTTACTTTATCGAATCATGTTAAAGGCTCTCTTACATATGGTAGTTGTCAATATTCAAGACAAATATGGTAGTTGTCAATATTCAAGACAAAGATGGTTTGGCATCATTTGAGTCCTTTCACACTTTTAGAAATTGAGGGTGTTAATAGTTTTAGCATAAGATAAACACTAGGATAATATTCCATAATACCATTTGGATGGGTCCTATGGATGTACGGACCACCTCTTGGAATATTTTTAATATAGATTGATATTCCTACCTTTCCTGATGATATACAATAAGAAGTTTCAATAAAACTAAGGAGGTCATGCTCTAGTTTATGCATCTTTCTATGCCTTGAAGTAATCCTGTTTATTGTTAGGTTTTACACTGAGTGTTTCTCTCTGGATGTGCTTATTAGGGATATTTTATATGCCACTTTGGGTTATGGATATAATTTTATAATCTTTGTTAACTATGGTCCTTTTAGTTATGTTGATCTCCTTGATTGAGATGACCTTCTTAAGGGATTGATTTAGAAGAGCGTCTACCTATATTACTATTATATTTATTAAAATCTTAAGAGTTATCTCGATGTAACTTTTTATCATATGTATTTTTTCTATATTCAAATTGATTAGCTTTTTTATTAGTATCCTTATTTAAATAATGTATGTTACTAGATGTTTGATCATTTTAGTAATAGATTTATATTGTAAATGACTTTATTTTTATTGCATTATGTATGGAATTATGTTTCCTTCTCTTTATATTTATCATTGATGTGATATTAAATGATATTTAATCATAAATACTAATTATTAGGATTAACTTTAATTAAGCATGAGTGTATTTTAATGTTTTATGGTTTGTTTACATGGTTATATATTTCATTTTTTCTATAGGTTTAAGATATAATTAATGATGCACATGATCTATCTAAATTTATTATATAACTTTATATAGACTAAATATATGATTAATTATTAGGTGGATTTGATCAACACATGTAATATTCAATTGTGGGTTCCACTATCTAATTCAAAAACATTAATTAGTCATTATACAAGTGACATGTATGGATGCTCACATTTTATGTACTATTATGTTAGCTTTCATTTATAATTGCTTATGTTGTGTGTCCTGCCAATTTATAAAATATTGGTGTGTATATGAGAATAAATAGGATGTTTCATGTTTATTGTTATGTCAATAATTAAGGATTAGGTTTATGAGGTTATAGTTGGTTTCCTATTCCTGTGATTTACCTATGAAACTTGTATCTTACATTACATTGGAAATGGAGCATGGGGACAAGAGACTACATATGTGTTCATCTTCCTAAATATTTTGATAGCATATTATGGTTAAAGAACTTAATTATGATGCATATCACTTGGATTGATTGACCATAGGAAAACTTAGAGATTGATATGATAATTTGGGGATGCATTAATATAAATTCTTTATTATATGATATATTTTTAATTAAATGATAGTATTAATGGGTGAAATGTGTGGATATGGGAAAATTGTGTGAGGTAATAAGTAGGGACAAAGGGTATTCACCGTGACCATGTGACCCACTTAAAATCATAGGTAAAACATAGGCATCATGTGCCTAACATAATTCTTTGTTACCTTAAATAAGTCTTGTATGTGAGGACCACATATTACTTTTTGAAACATTTGAATGTGAATTTTCAATCCATAGGTTAGTGGGACACATAAGTTATTTGTAGAACATTTATAAAATTCATTTAATATTATTTTTATTGTATCGATTCCAATTATATTGGAATCCAACTAGACATTAGAAATGATTTTTTGAAAAATATAGAATAGCTAAAGAAATACACATTTAGCTGTCAGAGGGGACAACCTCATGGGTACATTTTAGGTAGATATTTACTCAAACATTGGGAACTTATAGGTTTATTTTAAATGAGGAAGATGTATGGATTGGATATGATGTATGTCCCTCCATTTTATGGATGTAAGTTGTAGTAGTCCATCCTCTTTTAGGATTGTAACATTATTGCATATCTTTCTCGCATTCATTCATGAGACTAAAATAGAATGGAATGAATAAAAATAGAATTAAATTTTTTTATAAGAAAAGGAAAAGAAATGAGCATGAATTTGAAAGAGTGATTTTTAGGTAGGATATAATCCTTTTAATCCCATATAAAATTGTTCAAAAAATTGTGTATGGTTGTGTTGTAAATTTTTGAATAATTTTATATTGTTGTGTTATGTATGTGTGAAAAAAAGTATGGATATGTCATGAATGAGTGTAGAAAATGGGTTTTATTGTGAAAAAATGTTTTATAAATAAATTATGTATTTATTTGCATATAATCATTGTTACAAATCTATGTTTAAAGGTGATTGAATGAGCTTGATTTGAACATGGGGTTTGATCAGGTTGTTAATAGATTTCGATTAGAATTTTGTAATTTAAAAGTCTTATTCTAGAAACTATGCTTTTATAGCGATGCAAAATTTAAATCTTAATTTTTTATCCATTCACTTATCTTCCTTTTCCCCATGCAATTAGAACCCATTTATGTTTTTTCTTGGTTTTATAGTGTGTGATTAATTGCAAAGCTTAAATTATTTTTCCTAATCAATTCCAAAAGTTTTATATAATTGGGAAAAGTTTTTGCGTCCTTAACGATATTGCATGGCTAAGAAATAAGCACTCCCTTTTCGTCCAACAAAGATTCTAATTGATTTGTTGTGCTCAAAATTTTGAAAAATAAGTAAGTTTATGCATTATAAAAATAAATTTATTATGAAGTTATTTGAAAATATTCAAACTTATATTTATATTATTAACTATAAAAAAATGATTTTATTAATAATTTTTAGAAAGGATGGAAAGAAAATTAGTTTTCCCTTGGAAATAAAATTATGTTTTTGTTGTAAAAGATTTATCATCATTTACTTTACTTTCCTAAAAAAATATTGTGTCCTTAAATACACACCATGTATATTTATTGATATATTTTGAGCATATTAAATTAAATTTTAAACTAAAACGAAGTAATTATAGTAGTTATGGTTTCTTTTACCAAAATAATTCTAAATAAAACGAGTAGTTATTTTCATATTGTCTTCCTAGTTGTAATGATTGTGGAAGGGAAATGTCATTTAAATAAAGGCTTGATGCTATGAAAAAAATATTTATTGATATAAAGGATATGCTATTAAGAAATATGTACCTATAATAATATCAGTTATTTGAAGTATTTCTTAGCAAAGATGGGGAATATGTGTATATTTATTTGGATTGAGGTAAGCCCAGCTTTGATTTGTGTGGAACCCATCCTAAATGCAATGGAATTCCTTGGTTTCATTTTAAAGGAGTTGTAAAGGCTAAAATAATTGTTAGTAAAACAACCAGGGTGATATATTCTCAACCAAAAGAGGACCAAACAACCATCAGACTAGAGCGAATGCAAAATAACTAGAAAAAGAAAATACATCGATGAGGAAAAAAAATATGTAAGCCAAAAATGATTGAGGAGGAACACCAAAGACTCTATAGTGGAATCTTCCATGCCTTCCCCATAGTCATAGAACCATGTCCATCTTTGCCCCTAGGTTTAATACCTAGGGCTCTAGAAGGGAAAGGAGCACTCTTGTGGATTGGTAGATGAAGATTGACTGCTCTAGAGTCTTTAAATAATTAATGGTAACTAATTATCCACATAAAATATAAATAAAAGTTATTCAAAATTTTACATTAAAATTTAAATTATTAATGATAACTAATTATCCATATAATAGTGAAATTAACTAGACCACCATCAATTAAATTTTTTTAATGGAAACTAATTTACTAAATACTACTTCTCCTTATAATTAAGTAATGAGAAATATTTATTAATAAACAATTACAACCCTCTCAAAATATATTTCAATGTTCCAATCACCCTATGTACCCTCCCCTTATTTATTATAAAAACGTAATTAAAAGTTAAGTTTGTAGCTATGTTAACCTGGCTATTCACAACCTTAACTATACAATCATAGCTCACCACAATTGAAATAAGCTTAGTGTTTGAATCCTATTTTTTAAGTCTCTTGGCCCTGGACATTTTTATTTTAGAAAATAGTTCGATTCATAAACACAAACATAGTCGATCCTATATAAATATATAGGCATCTATTGTAAAAAAACTAGGACGCATAATATAATTTCACAAATCCTAGCCTAAGCCTTGTTAAGTGGTACATGATGACTACATATATATATATATATATATATCTAAGAAAACATGAGCATGAGATACATGGGTGAAGCTACTTTTGTTTTGGACACATAGTCCTGAATGAAAGAGGGACCTAATGCCTATTTTGCATGACTATTGAGCCAAGGGTGGTTATTATGTTTTATGATAGAGTTGATATGCATATTTGCAATGTTCTTAAGCCACAAGAGATGGTGTAGATGGATATGGAATGTGTTTAAGGTCTAAAACGGGATAGATAGTCTTGAAAGGAAGATAGACCCAAACCATTTGATGCTTGTGCATCAGTTTAATGAGAGATCTGAGTATATCATTATTACTACAACCATAATAGAAGGCTTGTATGTTGTGGGCATTATACATGGATACATCTATTTCTTTGGCCATGGTGAATGGTATAGATTGAGATGGGAATAGATATATAGCTTGAATGTGGAAGGTCTATGTATCTATTCTTGTATTAGCCATGGATGTATAAAGAACGTAGCGTTACATTTGAGTTGAGGATAGATCATTTAATTGTGTTGTAGGTAATACACATACCTGATTTTTGTGGTAAATCATTTTATTTTATTGCATGGTGATAGGCAAAGATGAAATATATGTGTGTATGGATACGTAGAGACTCTCGTGGCTGTGTAACTTTTAATGCCTCTATTATTTTATAAGGACTTTGCATTATGGAGGGATATATATAGTTGTAGGGTTATTATTAGAGTTACATGTCTATTATAAGGAAGAACACTCATTGAGATCATTATGCCCATTTTAAGAGTTTTACAAATACTTTGAATGGGCAAACATGCCCATATTCATGGAGATGAGATATAAATGCTACTGATGAAGAAGGATGTTTGTTGATTGGTTCAAAGTTTTTACTATCAGGTTTCAACATTACATTACAGGTTCTCATATTCCATTTTTTATGTAAGTCTATAAAATATTGATATTTGCATCATATTTAAATGGATCGATTTGTAATTACGAACCCAGAGATATAGCCCAAATGGGTGAAATCCATTATAAAGTTTTGTTGTAATTTTTCCTTTTATTTATTTTTGGGTTTCAATTTATTTAATTTAGTTGTAAATGAATTAATGAGACATGAATATTAAAATTATAATTTAATAATGACACAAAACTCAGTAGTTTAAAAGCATGAAATGAGTTATAGAGTTTTTAATAAATTTTAATTCATTCCTAGATTTTTGCATCTAATTCTATTTACTTCAAGGAATCAATAATGTCATTATTTGATTTAACAATTTGTTTAATTTATCAGAGATAAACTCAATTTACATATCAGTAAAAGACATATTGTTGACCTTGATTGTGACTTATGAGGTTCCATAATTATAGATGTTCCTAACAATTTTGATGTCTTCATTTTTGGATGTAGAAGGGAGCAGGGATTTAATTTATTATAGGATGCACGAGATAGTGGAGGATATCAAGGATTATGGTACTATGTATTTTTGGGGTCATACAATGCCAGATGATATATATAGGGATATGTATCATTTTCCATAGGGGATGCGTGGTGGAGAGATAGGATCATCAATTTTGTAACATTATTGGGCATATGAGGATATAGTTATGAGAAGGCTAATGGTGTGTGCATGTGATGTTTGGGATAATCCATAGGTATTTATAGATAGATGGATAGGTATGGGTCATGTGCCTAGGAGGAACACTATGTAGTGCCGATAGTTAGATAGTTTAGAAATAAGGGAGATTATTAGGAGACCCTACAAGGGCTTCAATGAGAGGGATGATGATAATAGTTAGTTGAGGTTGATTTGGGTGATTTTTTGGCTACATGAACATTATCTCAATGTATGTGATCAAATTTAGTATGAGTGGGTCATGTGATAGTTCAGTGTGGTGCAAGAGTTTACCCCAACACCTATGATATGGAAGAGTAATTCTTGAGCTCTTATTAGTTTAGGTAGTATGCTAAGGACATCTATTTCTAAGTCACCTCCTATTTTTTGGACATGGTGGAAACTTGATATTGATATACTAGATATAGATGATGTAGGAGTGATCGAGGCCTACACAGCTCAATAGAGTGACCATAAATGTGCACCTAGATTTATGAGAAGTGGGATGATTATAGAGGACATCTTATAGGTATAATTCATGAGGTTTGTTGAGGGTAAGTTAAATTTAATATGTTTTTATACTTTATGTAAACCTGATTATGTCTTAATGTCATGAGGAATATTATGAACTATGTGGACATATGCAAGTTCAGGGGATGACAAGTATTGGGAGAACACCACTGACTCATTTATTCAAGACTGAAAAAAACATATTCTTGATGATTCTATAGATGATGTAATGGCCACCAATGTGGTCATGGTGAACTCTCATCTATTTGAATGAGATATGATAGCTACTATGGCATTTAGGCAAGTAACATTAGATAGAGATGAAGCACATGCTAAGTTGGATAGGCACCATGCTTACACCTAATGATATATGTGGGGCTATTAGTTAAATAGTAGATGAATACATACATATTAAATGAGATAATGTCAAGTGTATGGTTGAGTTAGGTATGTATCATTAGAGAGAAAGTATATGGAGTCACTGATTCATGTGACCTAGAGGTAGATGGGCCTCTAGTTCTAGCTTTTGTATATCTGAGACTAATAGTGAGGGAGTTAGTCCTAGTATTTAACTTTCATCACTAAGTGATGGGCTATATTTTTATTAAAACTATATTCTATGTTGTATATATGTATGTTTATTATTTAAGTTGGCACTAGGTGTATTAGTGATTAGATCTTATTAGATTATATGCCTTGATATATGTTTAAATGGTTTGATTATTTGAAATGATGATATTTTTATAGTGGTTTTATTGAATTATAATTAATGAATTTGTATCTATTTGTGAAGGTTGAGACATATGTGTAGTGGATTAGGATTTTGTATTTATTGGTATAGGATTTGTTTTTATTTCATAAATTTTTTATGTGTATATTATGTAAAGGTGGTATGCCCTATTTGAATCCATATGGCATGGAGAAAAAATGACCATAATTCTCATGTTATGATGGTGGAGAAGGAAACTCTGATACTAGAGCTACATGTGATGCACTGCTAGTGTGTATATGTGTAGGCTTTGAAGCAAAGAGCCTCATTGGTTGAGATGTTAAAAATTCACTCTGAGTTGTACGATTTCTAGAAAATATGTTGATCATTTTGAAAATTTTAGTTTTATTCTAATTTATGTAATTATTTCCATATATCTTTATTAGTTTTTGAACTAAAATTATTTCCTTAGTTTTATAGTTTTTCCCATATATATAGATTTGTGTACATAGTGGTGTTGTGTTCTAATTTCTATAGTTATTTCCATATATCTTGATTTGTGTACACACTAGAACTACAATCTATTTTTTTTGAACTACACTATTGAAACCATGGTGTATGATACTAATCATAAAATTGAATACTAGAAATCATAGGGCTCGTATGATCAGTAACTAATGGTTCCTTAAAAGGAACATCTCGGGATAACTATGTCATAGAGAAGCGTGTTTTAGGCGAGTATGGAGAATGATATATTGATTCTCCTCAGGTAAATTTTATGATTCCTTGAGTAATATTCTTGTTAATACAAGCTTGAAAGGAATAACAATGATCATCTACATGTCTTTTTATCTTGTGAAAATGATAATATGGATTATGTGCTACCTAGTGCATAGAGTGTGGTGGATGATGATTACTAGAATAAAGTGTGATCATCCCCCTATATAATAGTGTAAACAAAATTTCATGATGCCCATCCTTATCTCAAAATTGTATATCCCCTCTATGTATATCATGTGTTCTACTCATTATAGAATGTGCTTTGTAGATTGGTTGTTTTCCCTTATTGATTACTCTTATTGGTGGTATCTATTCTACCAAGTATTTAATTTGAATTAGAGTGTGCTCTTCTACTATATTAGATTATTGAGGCTCTAAGTGGTTTAATATCCAAATATTCCTCTAACTGTGTAACTACTAATCCAAATTATGGCTCTAATTCTATAGTTGCATTACATAGATGTTGAAATGATTATAATGTTTGATAGATTAATCTCTCTTTGGTAGGATGGATTAAATTTTTGGCAAAGATGTAGTGTAATTAAAAAAAATTATTGGTTAATAAATCAGTTGATGCAAAAAAATTTTGAACCTTAGATATGTTGGCTCTATCTCACCCTGATGTAATGAAGGTAACCTCTCATGTGTGACTAAAGGTCCCTCTTTCTATATGTAATGCCGAAGAAAGAGTATCTCTAGCTCCCCATATGTGTGTAGAGATATAATAGGGATTGCATGTTGTAACTAATTTAGTGATTCCCTATATAAGGAATTTTGAAACAAATATAATATAGTCAAATTATTTATAATATCTGCCATGGCTTTCTTGTTTGGGTCTCCATGCCCATCAAATATAGGTAATACTAGTATCTAAAAGTTATGTGGCAAACTTGTAGTTGAGTTTCTGTGTGGATTACGGTTTCCATGTATTAAATTAGAATCAACATGAGATTAATATGTTATGTTATCCAAAGTGAGATGGTGTCTTTATTGTTACAAAACACCCACAACACGAGTCAAAGAAATTAACATTTGTTAAGGTATATTATCATTGTCTAGTGGTTTATTTAATGTTTGAGTTTTTTATTTAACTTAGCCATTGGTATATTGTATTGGAAATCTATTTTAGAGAGGGTTAGTTTTCTCTTAGTAACCTTTGGAAGTGTGATAGCTGGGACCTATTTAGAGTGAAATGAATTATCACCCTTATTTCTGGTAGTTTGAATAATAGGTTATACTACAGTAGTAGGGGATGATGGGGATTCATTGGTATCTATTATATTTTTAAGTTGTGAATTCATTGGTATCAATTATATTTTTAAGTTGTAAAGAACTATCACATTCTTCTTGAGTATAAGGTACTTTATTATCAATTAAAATGTGTGTGTGTGTGTGTGTGTGTGTGTGTGTGTGTGTGTGTGTGTGTGTGTGTGTGTGTGTGTGTGTGTGTGTGTGTGTGTGTGTTTGTGTGTGACTTAGTTTTTGGTTGAAAAAGAAAGATAAGTCAAGTAGGATAAGAATTAGAAGGTGTAGATTGTATGCCATTTTCATCATAATCATCATTATCCTATGGTTCATCAAAATAAGAATTTAATTCATTTGTAGAAGTAAGAGTAGAATAACTATCATTAAAATAGTCCTTAAGAGAGAGAGAGAATGAGAATATTTAAACTTTTACTACTATTCAATGTTCCATCATATGTAGGTGTCATGGAATGGATTTGTTCACTAGCTATGTGTGAAATTCAAGCATGATTATCACTTTCAATTTTGGAATCAAGGGTTGAAGAAGTAAAAAGAATGTTTATCTTTTTGCATATTATGAAAAATATAACAAGAGTCAGAGACATTTGCATTATCAATGTGTTGTAAATAAGAGTTACATTGAGCTTGGAATTTGAATGAAGGTGAAAAAATGATTTCATCTAGGTTTATACACTAATAAAAGCTGTGATATCATTATTACTTTTTTTCAAATTTAACTCTGAAGAGTAAAGAATATGCATTGTTCCTATCTACTTTACTTGACACATGCAAAAGTGGCTTTCATGAATTTCACTTATATTAATTTAACTTGAATAAATAGATATCAATATTAATTGAAAGTATAGGATCAAATTGGAATAAAACACTACCAACAAGAGGATATTTTTGCATTATAATGTAAGTTTGATTTTGAGGTGTAAGAGAAGATTGAGAGGAAAGAGAAGATGATGTATCTAATATATCATCATGTTGATTTTCATTATCATACTCGTAGTAATCCTCATATCCTTCAATATAATAATTATCATCATCATTATAAGTTAAGTTATTATTATCTTCTAATGTACAATCTCAAAAATTGGTCCATTCATTGTTATAATCACTAGAGAAATTCAAAAGTGAATCAATTGGATGAGGGGTAGAAGACATTTTAGTTACCAATTTTAAACATTCCAAAGAAGATAATTTAAACAAGGAATATCAAACA
The DNA here is from genome assembly GCA_037957365.1 of Torreya grandis. Lineage (NCBI taxonomy): Eukaryota > Viridiplantae > Streptophyta > Pinopsida > Cupressales > Taxaceae > Torreya > Torreya grandis. The sequence goes on from JARHVA010004550.1 coordinate 1,159,940, forward strand.
CACAAGAGGTAGAATATAATCTAACTTAAGAATATGTGCAATTTAAGGTGTTTTGAATAATGTCTAAAATAGAAAATAAGATTTTCAAAAGAAAACCTAATTGCTAATTTTTATATGTATAAAGATGTAGTATGTGGATCTAGGATTTTTATTTATGGTTATCTTGAATAAAAAATTACATTAAATAAAATGAAAAATAAAGTAGGATTGATTGACTGAGCTAGGTTATGCCAAAAAATCAGAAAAATAAAATTATGTAATCTTAACTTAATGCACAAAATGTGTAGAAGGTAAACACTAAGGAAAAATAGGGTTTTAATAAATATTTAAGTACGTCAAGTTCACAAAATATGTTAACCTTTTTGGTTATTACTAGTGCATATCCTATGTAGTTAAGAGAATGAGTATGTTACTAATATGAGATAAAAATTGGAAATTATTGATTTAATTGAACTTTCTCAAAATAGGAAGTGAGAGGAAAAACTCAACTTATATGGAGATAAACAAATTTTTATGTGGATTAGGGTATTGTAAATGACCAAATATACATGCAAGAACCTTTCATCTTATGATTGTTTGTTGAAATCTTGTTTAGGACATTAGCGCCCCCAATAGGACAATAGTGCCATGTGTTAGTAGTTCAAATTTTGGCACTAATGTCTTTCATGTAGAGACTATATGAAATATTCAAGGAAGTTTTGGGAGGTTTTTAAGGTCCTATAGGTAGTTTCATGACATTTTTTGGCTTGTCTATATCACTATTTTGGTTAACATTCCAATGACACCATAATAAAGACATGCACACATGAAACAATAAATGAATCAAATATGAAAAGGGAAGTAAAAACTATGTTATGGGATGTTACAATCACATAGAGTAGAATCCCTATTGTTAGTCATTTCCTAAATTAATCCTAATGTTAGTCCTCCCTTATAGAACATGTACCATAAACATGCATGGTATGCTCGAATGATTATCACTTATGCATTTCTTTTATCATGCATGCAATGCCCACGTCTGATGACTGATTATTATGCATAGTATTGAGTTTTAATATTGATTGATTTTATGTAAATATGTGCCAAAATAGTAAGTTCTAGTTGAAAAATTCCTTTGGAGGCTCTTTATATAGAATAAAATTTGTTTTGAGTATAAGACATTCTTCCCTAGCCAAAAAGTTATAAAATAGGGATACAAATAAAAGAGAAGGCTCCTAGAGGGGTTAGGACTAAAAAATAGGAAAAAAGGGTTCATCAGACACTAGAGCCATAAGTGGACACTAGCACAATATGGTGCCACTATCTTGCAAGTGGTGCTAGTGTCCTAAGGCCTAAAAAAGAGATAAAATTAGGAATGATAGGCTATGGGCCCTTATTACTAGGAAAATGTCACATGTCACTACAAAGAGTATCATAAATAAGGAAAATAAGACATAAGAAAGATCAAAAGACTCAAAATGGCCATGTGAATAAGGATTATAATCATCACTAACACCTTCAGGTGAAAGATAAATAGAATACATAGTACTTGTGGTTTTTTGACCAAATTACAGTGTTTACAATTATATGTAAGTATATAAAATAATCAAACACAATAAAGAGTCTTAGGAAACAATTATAATTTCTCATTGGTTATAATGAAATATGTGGTAAGTATCAAATATATATATATATATATATATATATATATATATATATATATATATATATATATATATATATATATATATATATATCCAAGGTCACTAATACATTATTAATATGATATATAACAAAAGAGATAGTTGATACAAATAGAATCTTCAGTCAAAGTTTTATAAAAAAAAAAGTCATACACCACCTCCTTTAAATTTATCAACTTAATGAAAATTCTTCAAAGAAACATAGAAATTATAAATGAAAAAATATTCACAAAAACTTATAGAATATTTGAGAAATATTACTTTCTTTCATTAATTTTAATTTTTTTCCCTCCTATTACAATGAATGAAATTCAAACAAATACAACATTGGATGGGCACCACCTCACCTTTAAATCTTGTTGCATAGTTACGAGTGTATAAAATAGGGATGAATATTAATTTAGCATGCATACCCTACATGATCATAATGCTTATACATAAACATCCCTATTTTAAATTCACCTAAAAATAAATAGATATGTATGCCAAAATTAGACACAAACAATCACTTTACAAATCTTGAGTCAAACTAGTATTGAAAACTGCACTTGAACTAGACTAAACTCTAGTTGGAGATATTTCCATGAAAGGACATAAAATATGGGACTTAAATATTTTATAAACCATACAATCAGTAGGTTTTATTTAGTAAAAGGACATGTAACTATAACACAGTATCCAATGTAGAACCTATATACATCTGTATAGAGGCTGAAATATAACTAACTTGATATAATACAACTCCTATTGAAGTATGCATCAAAACCTATATAGAGTAAAAAGGTGTAGTGCTAGGGATTTTAGTGAAGAAAAACATTCATGGGAAGATAAATATTTTTAAATTTTTTCATCCTCTTTAATTATCTTATACGAATCCAC
>JARHVA010004550.1:1167500-1225000 GCA_037957365.1 Torreya grandis
TGTATCTCATGCAAACCAACATTCTTTAGAGAAATGTGAAGATCTTGGGACAGCGATGCAAGCTTGGGATGTAGTAGAAGTTTGTCAGAGTGATGTAGTAGAAGTTTGTAAAGAGAGCCACAACCTAAAAAAAATTTACAATGAGCCAACTCCAGCCTAAATGCCCATGAAAACCAAAGCTATGATGAACAATGTAAAAGGCTGATGAAAAGCCAAGAAAATAAGTGATGCCAATATAAAAGTCAATGAAGTTATGGAAGGATACAACAGCAAATTGAAAGGTGCCTTTACACTAGAAGATGACTATTTTAAGAAGGCTAAGGCAAAAACCTATCACCTGTAACAAAGATAAAAGGTACAACACCTAGATTAGTTACACTTGTAATGTGGAGATCTTAGAAAGCCCATTTGAGGGTGTAGAAAACAATTTTTGTTGAAAGCAATTAGATCAAACCAAGATAGAATGAGGATCTGGGAGGAGAGTCACACAAAGAGCAAATGTCTTGACCATTGAAACCAACTCACATAGGGCCAATGGTAGAATCTTGTGAAGCAGGTAGCATTCTTACATGGTACACACATTGTGTTATATAATTTTTTTGAAACTTTGAAGCTATACATATTGTTTTTCTTATAATTAATTTGTAAAATTAAAGTAAATAAAACATTAGAATATGTTTCCACCCAAAATACTATTATCATATTCCCAGCTCTTGAAAGGGCCTAATTTTTCTACTAAGAAGATGAAGATGTGAATGATTATTCAATTTGAAGAACTATGGGGCATCATCACTAGAACAGTGAGCCATCCTACCAAACTAGATGATCAAAATAAGTTGACAAGTCAAATGTAAAGGCGCTCATGCTATAACTCTGAGTATTAATGATGAACTATAACTATATGTTTGTGATGGATAGACATAAAAGGAGGCATGGGACATTTTATCCATAGTTTATGATATAAAGAACCAGACTATAATCTTGTATCCATAATCACTTCTTCATACACTCAATATGAAATCAGGCAAAAAGGTTGAGGAGTTCTTGCATTAGGTTGCATAAATATGAGAAAAACTTGTTACAATTGGAGACAAGATCAAGGACAAGATGCTAGTTCTGATCACACTAAGATCTCTCCCATATCAATTTTACATGTGCATTACAACAATCAACATTACCAAGAAAGTGGTGTCATTTGAAGACATGGTTAATTTTCTTCAATAGGAAGAAGTAATAGAATCTATGCATGAGGAATTTTAGGATAAAACCCTAATATCCAACAAATGGGGTTCAAAATTCAAGAAAGGACCTTATAAGCATCCATAACAACATCAACAATAGTAGAAGACTGAGAAGCCAAAGTGGCGATGTTTTATTTATAAAAACCACATACACGATAATGATCATTTCTAGTATAATTCCTTGGCTTAAGGCCAATCCAGTCATGAGGGATCTTATAGTAAAGAGGATTCAAAGAAACCTAAGATATGTCCTCAACATTAGAAGAAAAAAGGGCATGTAGTAGCATAAAATCAAGAAGATAATGCATTTGATGATGGAACAATAGAAGAAGTATCATATTGATCCCATGATGTACTTTTACTAGTCTCCCAAACCTCAATCAAAGTGAGTAAATTTTGGTTAATATACTCTGGTGCCAACAAACACATGAGTAGATGTAAGGAACTCTTTGATTCACTAACAACTCACCCAAATGGAGATCAAGTTCAAATTATGTATGATAAAGAGTACATTGTAAAAGGAATTAGACATGTCACTATTCCTCTCGAGACAAGACACTGTGTCCTTATAAAGGTACTCTATGTCCTTGGTTTGACAGAATATATTTTATCTGTCAATCAACTATTGAATCATAAGATAAAATTAGAGTTTCTATTACAGAAAGGCATCAAATCATGACTCATTTATTGATAATGTCAGGTTCTTGCTAAAGACTTCATAAAGGATCGATTATTTTCCTTAGATGTAGTTTCAAGAAGTGAATTTGTATTCACTACCTCTACAAAAAAATCCACTACACTATAGCACTATTGATATGGGCATCTTTCTACTAGATCCCTCTTCCAGCTTAGTTCTAAGTTAATGGTATATGTAATTCCTTAGCTTTCCCTTTCTTTGCCAATATGTTTTAGTTGTGTTATGGGAAAACAACATTGGGTTCCATTTTAGTAAAGTTCCTCACATGCCAAAGAATGAATTTGTGTGGTGCATATTGATCTATGTGGACCCATACCAACATTACATCGAGTATTTACATAATTTTAGTTATTTTTTGATGACTTTTGTCACAAGTTTTGGGTATTCTGACTCATAAAGAAGAGTGAATATCTTGCACATTTGAAGACCTTCTATCAGTGTGTTATTTCATAGTTCGATAAGAAACTTCAACTCGTCCACTCAGATTAATAGGGGGAATTCAAATCAAAATAGTTCTCAACATTCCTAAAGAAACATGGCATCAAGTAGCACCTTACTACTCCCTACTCACCTTAGAAAAACATAATAGTTGAATGATGTAATCTGTGAGTCATGGAGATGGCTCATTGCATGCTATCCACTACAAAATTGATGGCATAATTTTGGGCAGAAGCAATATTGACTATGATTAAATTGGTGGGAATGTTTAATTTTCAAAAAAATTTAAGTGCCTCAAAAGTAGCATCATTTTAAATAAAACCAACCTATTCTTAACTCTACCTCAAGATATTTTAGGTTGAGATAGAGATGATTTTCTATATAGAAATAACCTCAAGGGATTTATCCTAAGAGCAAATGGGGATAATTACTTCCAATGATAAAACATTTCCATTCATTTCACAACAAAAATATTCTTAATTTTGTTCTTGTCCATCATGTTGTCCAAGATCATGGTCTAAAGGTTGACACTAGGGTCCTTTGAGGACATAAGCATCAACTCTTACATCTATCCTTCACTATTGGCTACACAATTGTGTCTAAAAGTACTATTACTATGTGGTTTTAAGTAATTTTTTGTGGATTTATCTGAATGTTATTGACCTCCATAGTATTTTGCATGATCCTTATTTATAGATAGTATTTAAACTAATTTACATGTTACTATGAGCCATTATTATCTTTTCTTCCCTCTTTGAATCCCTTGATGTGTTTATTTATAGTATTTTGGTGCATGTTTTGTTATAATTTAAAAAACCTATGAAATTATGTGGTGTGTGCATGATGGGACTTATCTTTGTTACAATTGGAATCTCATTAGAAGTTTGATTATTTTTTAAACTAATAACATTATTTTAATAATTAAAAAAAATTAATATGTTTTGAATGAAATATCACTTTATCTCAAAGGAAGATAATTAGAATTTTGAGTTTTAACATGGAATTTAATTGAGGGAATTGATTTACTTTGTTGTCATTGTGAAACTTATAATGCATTTTGAGCTCAGTTGTTAGATTCTAAAATTATAAAACCTAGATAGGGTCTTTTTATGTTTTTTAGACTCATATTCATCCTAAATTTGAAGACCCTTTATTTGAAAAGGTTATTTAAGTGGAAAGTCATGTCCTTTAAACCAATTTTGATTGAAAATTATTACAAGAATAATTTCAATGTGTTCACTTTTATCATGTTTTGGAAATTTTTATTTTTTTAGATTACACATTATTCTTTTGTGTTTTTAGGTTTTATTAGAGTAGCTTCCCAAACTAATGACAAAAAATAATCATGGTACCTTAAGAGACTATCAATTTTACCAATAACACAAAAGGATTTAGTTTGAATTTTCCATAATATATGGATTACTATTTTTAATTTTCTTTAATAACATAAATTTTTTCTCTTAGTCACATGTAAATGATGAGAAGAAATTTAAGAAAGTTATCTATTGCTCATCATTAAATTGGTAATATGGTAGCATTGGAATCAAAAAATCATATTTTTTAAGGCTAAATTATTGGCCATGATTTCTAGGCTAAATTATTGGACATGATTTTTATCAAAGAATATCTCAAGAGTTTCCATATATATTACTAATTAAATGGGTACTTAATCATATGGTTAGTTGAGAGGTTGGATATTACATTCAACCTTTTTTCTTCGGAAATATAATCTTACAAATGTACCTTATTCAATAATGGATAATTTTTTGGGGTTTTATGAAAAAATAAACTAATAATTTTTAGGTTGTTCTTTTTTAGGATAATAAATTCTCAACTAAAAAATCGTAAAATTTTAAGATTTGTGACGTCAAATACTCTTACCTAGTTGGTGATAGTTTTGGGAATCCTCTTAGGATTATAATATTCCTTATTGGTAATAATTCTACCTAGGTAACCAAACCTAAGAATCTCATTGTTTTAAAGAACAATTTAACCTCCATATAAGTAGTGGCATTCGAGAAACTAGGGTGAAAGTTATGTGATTCCATATCATTTCCATTTTCTCTTAAATTTGTCTTTGTGTCACCCTTAGGGTGATGAAGCAAAGGTAAAAAAGTTGACCACTTTTTTGACAACACAACTTCTCTTCTAGAAGCAAGAGATATGAGTGGAATTATTTTAATTGGTGATGTCACACTACTCAAATCACCTTAAAGGATCGTTATGTTTTAGATTTGACATTGCCTTTTTTGGACTAGGTTTCTTAATGTTTCTAAACTTTTATCTCCATTTTAATGGTACACTAAGGAGAGGTGAAAAAACTCATTTGGTATAGATTGCATAGGATAAAATGTATTTTGGGTAAAGTAAACATGACATCATTATGGATACTATCTAACCATACATGTAAGGCTACATTGATTAGGTTCCACTTTGAATTTTTTATATGAAATGGGATAGCAATTGACAACTTAGATTTACACCTTATTGTTTTTTCTATATGTGGCATCCTTCTTACTTTATGGAATCATGTTAAAGGCTCTCTTACATATGGTAGTTGTCAATATTCAAGACAAATATGGTAGTTGTCAATATTCAAGACAAATATGGTTTGGCATCATTTGAGTCCTTTCACACTTTTAGAAATTGAGGGTGTTAATAGTTTTAGCATAAGATAAACACTAGGATAATATTCCATAATACCATTTGGATGGGTCCTATGGATGTAAGGACCACCTATTGGAATATTTTTCATATAGATTGATATTCCTACCTTTCCTGATGATATACAATAAGAAGTTTCAATAAAACTAAGGAGGTCATGCTCTAGTTTATGCATCTTTCTATGCCTTGAAGTAATTATGTTTATTGTTAGGTTTTACACTGAGTGTTTCTCTCTGGATGTGCTTATTAGGGATATTTTATATGCCACTTTGGGTTATGGATATAATTTTATAATCTTTGTTAACTATGGTCCTTTTAGTTATGTTGATCTCATTGATTGAGATGACCTCCTTAAAGGATTGATTTAGAAGAGTGTCTACCTATATTACTATTATATTTATTAAAATCTTAAGAGTTATCTCGATGTAACTTTTTATCATATGTATTTTTTCTATATTCAAATTGATTAGCTTTTTTATTAGTATCCTTATTTAAATAATGTATGTTACTAGATGTTTGATCATTTTAGTAATAGATTTATATTATAAATGACTTTATTTTTATTGCATTATGTATGGAATTATGTTTCCTTCTCTTTATATTTATCATTGATGTGATATTAAATGATATTTAATCATAAATACTAATTATTAGGATTAACTTTAATTAAGCATGAGTGTATTTTAATGTTTTATGGTTTGTTTACATGGTTATATATTTCATTTTTTCTATAGGTTTAAGATATAATTAATGATGCACATGATCTATCTAAATTTTTTATATAACTTTAAATAGACTAAATATATGATTATTTATTAGGTGGATTTGATCAACACATGTAATATTCAATTGTGGGTTCCACTATCTAATTCAAAAACATTAATTAGTCATTATACAAGTGACATGTATGGATGCTCACATTTTATGTACTATTATGTTAGCTTTCATTTATAATTGCTTATGTTGTGTGTCCTGCCAATTTATAAAATATTGGTGTGTATATGAGAATAAATAAGATGTTTCATGTTTATTGTTATGTCAATAATTAAGGATTAGGTTTATGAGGTTATAGTTGGTTTCCTATTCCTGTGATTTACCTATGAAACTTGTATCTTACATTACATTGGAAATGGAGCATGGGGACAAGAGACTACATATGTGTTCATCTTCCTAAATATTTTGATAGCATATTATGGTTAAAGAACTTAATTATGATGCATATCACTTGGATTGATTGATCATAGGAAAACTTAGAGATTGATATGATAATTTGGGGATGCATGAATATAAATTCTTTATTATATGATATTTTTTTAATTAAATGATAGTATTAATGGGTGAAATGTGTGGATATGGGAAAATTGTGTGAGGTAATAAGTAGGGACAAAGGGTATTCACCGTGACCATGTGACCCACTTAAAATCCTAGGTAAAACATAGGCATCATGTGCCTAACATAATTTTTTGTTACCTTAAATAAGTCTTGTATGTGAGGACCACATATTACTTTTTGAAACATTTGAATGTGAATTTTCAATCCATAGGTTAGTGGGACACATAAGTTATTTGTAGAACATTTATAAAATTCATTTAATATTATTTTTATTGTATCGATTCCAATTATATTGGAATCCAACTAGACATTAGAAATGCTTTTTTGAAAAATATAGAATAGCTAAAGAAATACACATTTAGCTGTCAGAGGAGACAACCTCATGGGTACATTTTAGGAAGATATTTACTCAAACATTGGGAACTTATAGGTTTATTTGAAAGGAGGAAGATGTATGGATTGGAGATGATGTATGTCCCTCCATTTTATGGATGTAAGTTGTAGTAGTCCATCCTCTTTTAGGATTGTAACATTATTGCATATCTTTCTCGCATTCATTCATGAGACTAAAATAGAATGGAATGAATAAAAATAGAATTAAATTTTTTTATAAGAAAAGGAAAATAAATGAGCATGAATTTGAAAGAGTGATTTTTAGGTCGGATATAATCCTTTTAATCCCATATAAAATTGTTCAAAAAATTGTGTATGGTTGTGTTGTAAATTTTTGAATAATTTTATATTGTTGTGTTATGTATGTGTGAAAAAAAGTATGGTTATGTCATGAATGAGTGTAGAAAATGGGTTTTATTGTGAAAAAATGTTTTATAAATAAATTATGTATTTATTTGCATATAATCATTGTTACAAATATATGTTTAAAGGTGATTGAATGAGCTTGATTTGAACATGGGGTTTGATCAGGTTGTTAATAGATTTCGATTAGAATTTTGTAATTTAAAAGTCTTATTCTAGAAACTATGCTCTTATAGCGATGCAAAATTTAAATCTTAATTTTTTATCCATTCACTTATCTTCCTTTTCCCCATGCAATTAGAACCCATTTATGTTTTTTCTTGGTTTTATAGTGTGTGATTAATTGCAAAGCTTAAATTATTTTTCCTAATCAATTCCAAAAGTTTTATATAATTGGGAAAATTTTTTGTGTCCTTAACGATATTGCATGGCTATGAAATAAGCACTCCCTTTTCTTCCCACAAATTTTTATACATGGAGCAAAAGATTCTAATTGATTTGTTGTGCTCAAAAATTTGAAAAATAAGTAATTTTATGCATTATAAAAATAAATTTATTATGAAGTTATTTGAATATATTCAAACTTATATTATTAACTATAAAAAAATGATTTTATTAATAATTTTTAGAAAGGATGGAAAGAAAATTAGTTTTCCCTTGGAAATAAAATTATGTTTTTGTTGTAAAAGATTCATCATCATTTACTTTACTTTCCTAAAAAAATATTGTGTCCTTAAATACACACCATGTATATTTATTGATATATTTTGAACATATTAACTTAAATTTTAAACTAAAAGGAAGTAATTATAGTAGTTATGGTTTCTTTTACCAAAATAATTCTAAATAAAACGAGTAGTTATTTTCATATTGTCTTCCTAGTTGTAATGATTGTGGAAGGGAAATGTCATTTAAATAAAGGCTTGATGCTATGAAAAAAATATTTATTGATATAAAGGATATGCTATTAAGATATATGTACCTATAATAATATCAGTTATTTGAAGTATTTCTTAGCAAGGAGGAACACCAAAGACTCTAGTTGTGAATCTTCCCCACCTTTGCCCTACTCCTAGAACTAGGTCCATCTTTGCCCCTAGGTTTAATATTATTAATGATAACTAATTATCCATATAATAGTGAAATTAACTAGACCACCATCAATTAAATTTTTTTAATGGAAACTAATTTACTAAATACTACTTCTCCTTATAATTAAGTAATGAGAAATATTTATTAATAAACAATTACAACCCTCTCAAAATATATTTCGATGTTCCAATCACCCTATGTACCCTCCCCTTATTTATTATAAAAACGTAATTAAAAGTTAAGGTTGTAGCTATGTTATCCTGGCTATTCACAACCTTAACTATACAATCATAGCTCACCACAATTGAAATAAGCTTAGTGTTTGAATCCTACTCGTATACCTTAACATTTGAATTCAGTTTTATTTACCGTATGTCTTCTAAAAAGGTGAAGGCTTGAAGGGGAGGACCCGAAGATTCTGATCCTGAAGACCAAGACAAATCGATCGGCAAACCTCGGCATACAGCTCATCAAAAGCAGCAATTAGTAGGGTAATCCCAAAACCACTAATTTATTATCTTTTGTTTGCCTGCAATTTTTTGGATTTTTTACTTTTTTTTCCGCGGATCTGAACCTAAATCCAAGCTTTTGTTTTAAGAATATACAAGACTTGCCCATATCCCAATCAGAAACAAAAACTACAGATCAGCCATGTTGTGGGAATGGAGCCCGAGCGGGTAATGTTTTGGTCAACAATCGTCGGTCAAAGACCACTGTGAGTAATTAAAAATGTTTTTTTCATTTGGCCAAATTTAATTATTTTGGATCAACGTTTTGATATGTTATCTTTCTGCAGGAGAAGGAACGAATATAGTTTAAATTGAAATTCGATAAATCAAATGTGTAAAATGTCCGTCTCAAAGAAGAGGTATAATTATATATTTACAATATGAATGTTTTAACTCTGAATAAAATTAAGATCCAGATCTCTAACTGATTATTTTTCATAGGTAGGTCACCTTACCATGGTTGCTGAATAGATGAATGACCGATCCACCGCTTTAGATCTACTTGTAATTAAAAATTTAGGCCATTTTTTAAGCCATGTTGTCCCTTTGGTTTTGGTTTTGGATAATAATATTAATAAAACTCGTATTCAGAACAGTAGGATGTAAAGAAGAGAAAAACAAGTGTGCTTCTAGACACATGATATATGCCAAACAAGCCCAGATCTTGTGTGATTGGATCTTGTCAAGAGGGAACCTCAAAAATTGAACATATATTTGTTCATCTTCTGAAGAGAAAACCTCAAAAATTGAACATATTTTTGTCCTCAAAGCAGTAGAGGAATATAAGATGAAAGATGAATCGTTGAAAAATATGAAAGCTCAATAGGATATAATAAAAGCAGAATTGTTTACAATAAAAGATGAATATAAGCAAAGAGATGAACTGATCGAAGATCTGGAAGCTCAGGTGGATAAAACAAAAACAAAGATATAGATGGAGACAAGTTCAGGGTTTGGTCATCTTGAAGGAAATAAAGAAGCAAATGATGCAGCTATTGTTGCATGAGATGCTCTTATATGTTCCTTAGATAAAGTAGAATCTTGGGTTTTAGATTCTGGTGCCTCTTTCCATGCAACCCCAAATAGAATTTTTTTTCATGATTATGTCCATGGAGACTTTGAAAAAGTTTAGTTAGGGGTTGGTAAGCCTTGTCAAATTGTTGGCAAAAAAAAAGTGCAGCTGAAATTGCAAAATGACAACACATGGGTGTTGAAGGATGTCATGCATGTACCCATCCTGAAGAGAAATTTGATTTCTGCAGGAAACATGGGTGATGAGAGTTGCACAGTAACTCTCACAGCTGAATCTTGGAAAGTTTTTAAGGGTGCACTTGTATTAGCAAGAGGTAAGAGATTAAGTACACTTTATCTATCTACTTGTATTACTGATTGTTCTCCTTCTGTTTTATCTACTTCAGATGTAGATGCAAAGTTGTGGCACTACAGGCTTTGTCACATGAGTGAGAAGGGAATAGATATTCTTAAATCAAAAGGCAAGCTTTCAGATTTGAAAAGCATAGATCTAGATTTTTGTGAGCATTGTATTTTTGGGAAATAGAAGAAAGTGAGGTTTCTCGAAACTGGGTCAACAAAGAAGAAGCACAAGTTGGAGCTTGTTCACACAGACATGTGGGGACTAGCTCAGGTAGCTTCTATTGGAGGATCACAGTATTATGTTTTTTTTATTGATGATGCTACAAGAAAGGTATGGGTTTATTGCATAAAGAGAAAATCTAATGATTTTGACACATTTAAAAAATAGAAAACTTTGGTTGAGAATGAAACAAGTTTGAGATTGAAGTGTCTTAGATCTGACAATGGTGGTGAGTACTGCAGCAATAAATTCAACAGCTACTATTCTATGAGTGGAATACGCAAGAAAAAGATGGTTTCAAGGACACCTCAACAAAATGGAGTTGTTGAAAGGATGAATAGAACAATAATGGAGCGTGCACAGAGTATAAGGTTGCATTCTGATTTGCCCTTACAATTTTGGGCAAAAGCTGTAGATACTGCGGTTTACCTAATTAACAAAAGACCTTCTACTATACTGAATAGTGGAATTCTAGAAGAGACGTGGATAGGTAAAAAGGTAGATATTTCATTTCTCAGAGTTTTTGGTTTTGGAGCTTTTGTGCACGTTGATAAAAAATAGAAAGAAGCTAGATGCTAAATCTATGCGATGCACTTTCATTGGTTATGGTTTTAGAGATTTTAGATTCTCGTTGTGGAATGTAGAAACTAAAAAAATTATTAGAAGCTGAGATGTAGTTGTTAATGAGAAGGTGATGTATAGTGATTAGCTCAAGACGCTGAATAATTCTGAGCAGGGCAATCTTGATTTGAAAAAGGTTATGATCTAAAATGAGCTCGTGGGTAAAAATCATCACTTACAGGAAAACATAGAAACTAACGTCAGTCAGGTAGAGACCGACGTCAGTCAAAAAACTAATGTCAATGACTAGGAGGAATCGATGTTACTCAGGTGCAGACTGACATCAGCTAGAGATGACCGAGATCGATCACTGACAGAAAGAAATTTGGGCAGACAGCAAGCTGTCAATGAGTCTTAAACACCCATAAGGAGGTCTGAAAGGGTAAGGAGAAACTTGTGTGCAGGTTGAAAAAAGCTTATATGGTCTTGAGTAAGCTCCAAGACAGTGATATTTGAGGTTTGACAGGTTTATGACAAAGCATGGCTTTAGTCAATGTCAATGTGACCATTGTGTTTATTTTACCAGATTGGATAATGGTAGTTATATTATCCTGTTACTGTATGTACATGATATGCTTGTTGCAAGTTCACACATGCAGGAAATTACTGAGCTAAAGGTAAATTTAGCTCACACTTTTGCCATGAAAGATTTAGGAGCAGCAAAGAAAATCCTTGGCATGAGTATTAAGATAGACAGAAAAAATCACAGTTTGATTTTGTCTTAAGAGGATTATGTGAATAAGGTAGTGGAGAGGTTCAATTTATAGGATGCAAAACTGGTAAGCACACCTATGGTTGGACACTTCAAGATGAGCACAAAATAGTTTCCTAAATCACATGATGAGGTTGAGTACATGGTATGTACTAGACATGATATTGTCCAAGCAGTGGGAGTTGTCAGCAAGTTTATGACCAATCTAGAAAAGGAGCACTGGAAAGCAGTTCAGTGGATTCTCAGATATCTGAGAGGGACCACCAGCATGTATATATGCTATGCAGGGTCAAACACTTCTCTACATGGGTATGTAGATTTGGATATGGCGGGTGACTTGGATGGTAGGAGAAGCACCACAATATGTGTTCACTATTGGTGGAATGGTGGTTAGCTATATTTTAGAGAGTTGTAGATTGTACAGTGATAGTCAAAGTGCAATTTATTTGGCAAAGAATTCAGCCTTTCATTCAAGAACCAAACATATATAGCTTAGGTACCACTTCATTAGACAGGTATTGGAGGATGGACAGTTGAAGCTCAAAAATATCCATACGGATAATAACCCTATAGGTATGTTAACAAAGCAGGGAACAAAAGAGAAGTTGAATCTTCATTCAACTTCTATTGGTCTTCAAGATTGAAGATGGAGAAACAAGCCAGAAACAAGCTAGAGAATGTTGCTGTACAGGTACAAGTGCAACTATTTATCTCCAAGTGGGAGATTGTTGAGTTGTGGAGCTAAAAGCTTCACTGGTATGCAAATGTGGAGGTTGTTGAGTGTTACAGTAACTGACGTTGGTCAGGCCAACTGACATCGATCATATCTTTAGCCACATAGTAACCGACATCAGTTATGGTCGGTCAGCATCGGTTAGAGAGGAACTGACGTTGGTCACATGTGCATTTCCAGGGAACATTTCCAGAATTAGATTTGTTCTAATTCTAGGAGAATATTTGGTTTGCATGTAAAGACTAATTTTAGTCTTGAGTCTATTTTTCTAATTATTGTTTGCCTTGGATCCTATTTAAGAGACCCATGGGGCAGTATTGTAATTAAGAAGAAAAAATAAAAGAGGGAATAACAACTTGGTTATTGAGTTGATTGTAATTGATTGAGAGAGAGAGATAACTCTTGAGAGAGAAATATTGTACACCCAAGAGGTATGGGAAGAGTGAGATTTCTTCATTGTATTCTGGAAGAGTTTAATGCAAGATTGGTTGTTTCTTGTATCTCCTATTATTTGTTATTTTTGAATTCTAGTTAATTATTACTTCTGGTTTAATTTCATGTTTAGTTGATTATACAAATGTAATCAATTGTACTCTTAGGAGAGGATCCTAACAGGGCGACAGAATTTTTCTTGAAGATAGAGTACTAGATCTGAATAGGGGGAAGAACATTTTGAATGGGACATCTAGGATGAAGGCTATGTATCATTCTTATGCAGACGCAACAAAGGTTAATAGACGTCCTACTACTGAAGATGTTGCTAGGAAGAGGTAGGGGAAGCCCCTGACACTAACTTATTGTAACCTTTCTATCCATATTTTAGCAGAAAATCTCTCTATTGTCTTGTAGTGGGAGAAACTCTTAGCAGACTCTGGGATGATATGCCATTTCCAGAATTTTTCAGCTTCTCTTCAAGACCTTGATATTTGGATCATGGAGAAATGGAATCCTTTGATGAAAGACTCGCTGTAAAATTTTCCCTCTTCAAGGGTACTTTTTTTGGTCATTTTTAACAAAGATGACGATTGTGATACAGTTTCCAAGGATAAAATATGGAGCTAGGAATAAAACCCTGCTATCCAAGCCATAGTTTTGGACTTCATTTTGCTTTAAATATGAGAGAAATTATTCAGGAAATTTTTTGAGAGTAAGTCTATTTATTATAAGTAGCTCCATCCCACATAGGCTAGGATTCTTGTTAATCTAGATTGTTATATGGATCTTATTGAGTTTATTAAGCTTAAGATTAAGGATAGAACTTGGAAACAATCTTTGGATTACTAGGGATTGTCCTTTCAATGTAAGAGATGTTTTGTTATAGATTATTTTACTTCAAGTCACAATTTCTCAAATAAGAAGAGGGGGTTCCATTGGTGGAAGCATGCCCTTCTGAGACAAGTTGATGTTGGTAATGTGCAATCTAATTCTATTAGTGAAGTGCATGAGACTCCTAAGGATCAAATACAAAAGGAGGAGGTGCCCTACAAGGATAATTTAGAAAAAAATCAAGGTGATAAAAGATTACCTAAAAACAAATTAAATTGTGAACCTAATGTAGAACTTGCGACAATATATTCACTAGAAAGGCCCCAATTAGTTGTTTCATTTTATATTAGCTTTCTTATTGAGAATGGACTAGGGTTGGAAAAAAGAAAAAAAGCACATGGGGAAATGAGCGCTAAACCATCTCATATGATTCTTAGATGCGAAAAAGAAAATATTATGAAAGGATCATAGCTATTTTTTTGCTATCTTTTTGTTACAATTGTTGTTGGTTAGTGGAGTAGATTCTTATTATTTTTTATGGATCTATAGGCCATTTCTACTTGTTTTGATTCTATCTTGTATTTGTAGTAGACCTTATTAAATATTTGGTCTTGTTTAGCATTGTCAACTTTCCCCTTGTATAGGGTTGGGTCCCTAGATCAGAAAACCATATATATATGCACACACACACACTTGATAACTTGATATGGCACCATTCTATACTGTTAGGTGATACATGTAAGATTACATTAATTAGGTTCCACTTTTAGTTTCTTATTTGAAATAGGATAGCAACCATCACTTATATTTACACATTAAACCTTTGTCTGTAAGTGGCATCCTTCTTACTCTATTGTAACATTATATAGGCTCTCTTACATGTGGTTTAGTTCTCAATGTTTGTGACAAAGATGGATAAGTATCATTTGATTCCTTTCAGATTTTTAAAAATCAAGGGTGGTGATAATTTCGAGACAAGATAAGGATAATATTTTGTAAGATCATTTGGACGTAAGGACCACCTCTTAGATTTTTTTTGACACACTGATATTCATTGATCCATAAACTGATAGGGATCCCCCTCTTAATCATATAAATTTTAAATCGATATCAATTTCAATTATCTACCTATACTTAAATAGATAACCATTTTTTGAATTCAATGTAGAGTGAATAGAAAACCCTATTTAAACTGATTCCACACTGTAAACATTCACCTTTCAATACTGAGAGTAAAACTAAAAGTAGAAGGAAAAATAGTGACACATTGACAACAAAGTGATAATAAAGTTCATCTTTTTTAAGGGTTATGTCTCCAAGTTCACTACAACCATGAACGAATCTATTCATAATAAATGAAAGTATAATTTTATTAAACTTACGTCCATGGATTATTAATCTGTAATAGTATTAAAATTAGACTGTATGAAGACTTTGATCTGATTAGGAACTTATCTCCCTTCATTTTCAACACCTATGCATCATCTTGAACATCGAGGCATAATTCTCCGTACAAGAGTAAAAAAACTCTCCAAAATGGGTCAATATCTCATTACTAAAGAATATAACTCAACTTCGTAATAGTGATGAGGTAATCTGATAAAATAGTATATGAGGGTTCCATAGGCATTTGCCTTTACAATGGAAAATAACCTCATTTATAATTAGATTATAAAAACTTTGATAAAATAGCATATGAGGGTGTCATAGGCATTTGCCTTTATGATGGGAAATAACCTCATTTATAGTTAGATTATTAAAACTCTGATAAAATAACATAAGAGGGTTCCATACGCATTTGCCTTTACAATGGATAATAACCTCATTTACAATTTAGAATAAAACATCTACATCTCCAAAATAATCCTCCACTATCGGCATCCAAGAGTGTCATATAAGTGATTTACAAAATATCCTTAGGCTTGCAAAATAGACACAAAAAAACATGGCTTAAAAATCCTTATAATGCTTTAGAGGATCCAAAGTTGTGTTCCATGCTAATGAAAACAAATTCATGCCTTTATATACACATTTCACCTCTAGGGGTAGTGGCAAGGATGCTTATCCTTTTGGCCGGAGGTTATGGGGTTGAATCTTTCCTTCTTTTATCTACAACAAATCTTCCTCAAATAGAAACTCCCTCAGTTTGGTTACAACCATTTGTTAGTGGTAGAATGACAAAGGGCTTAAATTGGTAAGTGAGAGGTTGGGGCTTCGATCCTCCCTAACCACATATGCTAGGATTCATGTTAATCTAGATTGTTATATGGATCTCATTTAGTTTATTAAGCTCAAGATTAAGAATAGAACATGGAAACAATCGCTTGATTATTAGCGATTGTCTTTTTGATGTAGCAGATGTTTTGCTATAAGGTATTTGGATTCAAGTTATAATTTCTCTAATAAGAAGAGGGGGTTCTTTTGGTGGAAGTACACCCTTCTGAAACATGTTGATGTTTTTAATGTCGAATCTAATTGTATTAGTGAAGTGCATGAAACTCCTATGGATCAAATACAAAAGGAGGAGGTGCCCCACATAGATAATTTAGAAAGAGTTGAAGATGATAAGAGCTTACCTGAAAAAAAATTAAATTGTAAACCTACTGTAGATCTTGTGACAAAATATTCACCAAAAAAATCCTAACTAGTTGATTCATTTTATATTATCTTTCTTATTTATCTTGATGAAGGAGATGGGAGAGAATGGACCAAGTTTGGTAGAAAGAAAAAAGGACATGTAAAAATGAGCACTGAACCTTCGCATATGATTCTTAGATCTAGAAAATAAAATATTATGAAAGGATCATAGCTATTTTTAGCCATCTTTTTGTTATGGTTGGTTTTGGTTAGTGGAATATATTCTTATTATATTTTATGGATCTATGAGCCATTTCTACTTATTTTTATTCTATGTTTTGTTTGTAGTAAACCTTGTTAAATATTTTGGCTTGTTTAGCATTGTCTGCTTACCTCTTGTAAATGGTTGGGTCCTTATTTAAAAAATCATGATTTACCGCCCCCCCCCCCCCTCTACCCACCCCCGCCCCCTCCCCCCCCCCCCCCCCCCGCCTCCCCCCCACACACACATATTGGTACACTTGACATGGCATCATTCTAGATACTATTTGATCATACATGTAAGACTACATTAATTAGGTTCCACTTTGAGTTTCTTATTTGAAATGGGATAGCAGCTGACCACTTAGATTTACACATTAAAACTTTATCTATAAGTGGCATCCTTATTTCTCTATGGTAACATTATACAGGCTCTCTTATATGTGGTTTAGTTTTCAATGTTTCTGACAAAGATCAATATCAGTTGATTCCTTTCTCACTTTTAGAAATCAATGGTGGTGATAATTTCAAGACAAGATAAGGATTAGGATAATATTTTTTAAGACCATTTGGACATAAGGACTACCTCTTAGATTTTATTTTTACACACACCAATATTCATGCCTTTCCTTATGACATCTAGGATGATGTTTCAAGAAGATTAGGGAGGTGTCACACTCCATTTTATGCATCCTCTTATTCCTTCAACTAAATATGGCCACTTTTAGGTTTTATATTTAGTGTTACTCTCTAGAGGTGCTTAGTACTGATATTGTATTTGCCACTTAGTGCTTTGATATATTTTTTAATCATCTATGTTAACGATGGTCTTTGTAGTTATGTTGATCTCCTTTATTGAGATAACATTCTCAAGAGATGGATTGAGAAGATCCTCTACCTATATTAATATTATATATATATATATATATATATATATATAAATATAAGGATTTAGCTCTATATAATATTTTATCATATATATGTTAACTATATTCACCTTGATTAGCTTTGTTATCAGTGGCCTTCTTGAAATCACTTATATTATTGGATGTTTAATCAATTTAGTCATAGCTTTGTGTTCCACATGACATTATTTTAACCATGTTATGTATGGAATTTAATTTCCCTATATTTTTATTTGTATTTATATATGATATGATATTAAATTAGATGTAATCATAAATACTAAGGTTTGAGATTATCTTTAAATAAACATCAGTGTATTTGAATGTGTCATGGTTAGTTTACATGGTTATATACTTCATGTTTTCCATATATTTAGGAAAATTAATGATAAACATGATCTATCTTAATGTGCTATATAACTCTACATGGACTAAATATAAGATTTATTATTAATTGGATTTGATTGATTCATGTAATATTTAATAGTGGGTTACAATATCTAATTCATAAACACTAATTGGTTGTTATATAAATCACATGTACAAATGCTCAGATTTTGTGTAGTATTGTGCTATCTTTCAATTTTAACTTCTTATTTAGTGTGTGATCCAATGCATAATTTTAATATTATATTTAGTATAGCCTTATGCTTTATCCCTTTTGTGGACATATATATTTAAATACTACCAACACTTACCATATATATATATATATATATATATATATACACTACCAATATTTACCTTATGAGTGAGGCATTACCCTTTTCAGCATGGGAATAATTGAAGAGTTGTTGGAAGGTGATTCCATAACTAAAGCAAGATTGTTGGATCATATATGCATATTTTGAAACCATATTTGGGGGTTTAAATCTTGTCATGAGATCAACAATAGCACAATTAAAATTCTTGTAGGAGTAACGAAGTCATATTTTGCTATGCTTGCATCTCGTTTGGGTTAGGTTCATATCTTTTATATAATCTCATAGAAAATAAGTAATGATATATTTACGAAACTTTATTTAAACACATGATTTATACTCACCTTATAATAATGTTGTCACATTGTTGCTATGTGGTTATAAGGTGTTTTTTGTGAGTGTTATATTAATGTGGTTTACCTCTTGAGTAGTTTTCATGATCCTTACTTTTAAATAGTATTTTTCATGATCCTTGCTTTTAAAGAGTATTTACACTAAGTTAAAAGTTATTAATTTTCATTATTATCATTTTATATCTCTTTAAATTCTTTCATTTGTTAATTTATAACGTTTTGATGCATTTTTTTTAATAATTTAAAAAGCTATGAACTTTATGTGGTGTATTCATGATGGAACATATCATTGTTGTCATTGGAATCTTGTTAGACATTGAAAATTGAATTATTGTTCAAATGAGTATATTTATTTTTAGTAACTTTAAGGAATTTTAATATTCTTTTAATGAAAGATCACTCTACCATATGGGAAGATCATTCAAATTTTAAATTTTAGTATGGAAGTTTGTTGAGGTAATTGATTTAATATTTTGTCATTCTGAAACCTATAATGCATTTTGAGCTCAGCCTTTAGATTTATAATTAAAAAACCTAAATAGGGTCTTTTCAATCTCTTTAGACTCATGTTCATCCCAAAATATAATAACCAATATTTCTAAAGGGTGGTTGGGAGGAAAAGCATGACATTTAAACTAGGTTTGATTTGAAAATTTCAAAAGAAAACTTGAATGTGTTCCCCTTTTCTCATATTTTACATTTTTTTGCTTTAGATTTAGTTATTAATTTTACGTGTTTTTAGATTTTCTTATGATAGCTTCCCAAAATATTTACAAAAACTAATCATGGTGCCTTGAGATATTGACCATTTTACCTATAACACTACAAGATTTTGGTTTGAATATTCCATAGTAAATGGATTATTATTTTAATTCTATTCAAGAATATTAATTGTTTCTATTAGTCACATGTAAATATTGAGATAATATTTTAAAAATATATCTAGTGCCCATAAATGAATTAAAAATATTATAGCTTTGACATCAATCATTATGTTTCATTAGGCATCATTATTAGTCATGATTTATTTGAGATAATATCTCAAGATTTACCATATATATTATTATTTCACTAGGTTTCCACTCATATTCTTAGTTGAGTGGATTTATATTACACCATCTTTAATAATAATTGATTCTAATTAGGATTGTGTGGATAAAAAACTCATACTTTGAAGATTATTCTTGTTTAGGATAGCCAATTCTCAAATTAAAATTCAAAAATAACAAGGGCTGTGAGCTCAAATACTCTTTCCTACTTGGTGATAGTTTTGATAATCCTCCTAGGATTATAGTATCCCTTATTGGTAGAATTTATGCCCAAATAACTGACCTTATGAATCCCACTATTTCAAAATAACATTTTTACTTCTAGAAAAGTAGTGGCATTTGATAATATGTGGTGCAAGTTATGTAATTGTCTATCATCTTAAGTTCCTCTTAAATGTGGCTTTGTGGCACCATTAGGGTGATTGTAGGAAGGCCACTTAAAGTGGCACCCTTATTTTATAACACATTTTATCTAATAGAATTAAATAATATGGGTGCAATTATTTTTATTCATGATCTCACATTACTCAACTCACCATAGTAGATCATTATGTTTTACATTTGATATTACTTTTTTGTACCAGGTTCCTTGAAATTTTTGAGCCTTTTTCTCCTTTTTGAGTGTACACTAAGGGGATATGAATAACTTCATTTGGTATATGTTGGACATAATAGAATAGTTCTTTTGGTACACTCGACATGACATTGTTCTATATAATATCTAACCATACATGTAAGAAAATATTGATTAGGTTCCACTTTGAATTTCTTATTTTAAATGGGATAACAACTGATCACTTAGATTTACACCATATATATTTTTTATATAAATGACATAATTATTACTTATTTAAGAACGTTATATGATCCCTTAAATGTGGTTTGGTTATCATTGTTTATGACAAAGATAAATAAAACATTAGTTGATTATGTTCACACTTTTAGAAGTTGAGGATGTTTTGAATTTTAAGACAAGATAAGGATTAAGATAATATTTCGTAGGACAATTTGGACATAAGGACCATATCATGGAATTTTTTTTGTATAGACCAATATTCATAACTTTCTTGATGACATCTAGGAAGAAGTTACAATAAGATTAGGGAACATCACATTCCATTATATGCATCATCCTATGCCTCGAAGCGAATATGGATATAGTTAGGTTTTAATTAAGAGTTACTCTCTAGATGTGCTTAGTAGTGATATTTTGTATGTCACATAGGGTTTTGGATATAATTTTTATCATCTATATTAACTATGGTCTTTACAATTATGTTGATCTCTTTGATTGAGATGACCTTATCAAGGGATGGATTGAGAAAATCCTCTGCCTATATTACTATTATATTTATATAAATCTAAGGAGTTCACTCTATATAATATTTTATCACACATATGATAACTATATTCACATTTATTAGCTTTTTTATTAGTATCCTTCTTGAAATCATATATAGGAATAGACATTTGATCATTTTAGTTATAGTTTTGTAATTGACATGACATTGTTTTTACAACATTATATATGAAATTCTCTTTCACTCTCTTTCTATTTATCATTTATGTGATATTATATGAGGAGTGATATTATATTTAAGTAAGAATGAGTGTATTTTAATGTGTTATGGTTAGTCTATATGGTTATATATTACATGTTTTCTATAGATTTATGACATAATTAAGTATGTTATATAACTCTACATGGAATAAATATAAGATTTATTAATAGGTGTATGATATCAATTCATGTATTATTAAATTATGCGTTCCACTATCATATTCAAAAACACTAATTGGTTATTATACAATGAAACATGTAGATGTTCACATTTTGTATAATATTGTGTTAACTATCATTTATAATTGCTTATGTATTGTGTGATGCTAATTTATAACTTATTTGTGGGTATATGAGGTTAACTAGGATGTTTGATATATATTTTTATGTCAATAGTTAGGGTTTGAGGCCAGGGGGTTACATGTTGGTTTTCTCTTCCTATGATTTACCTATGGAACATGTTTCCTAGATTACATTGGAAGCAAAGAATAGGACGAAGGGGCCACATATGGGTTCAACTTCCTTTTTTTTGATTCCATATTTTAGTTATGTAAATTAATTTTATGATGCATATATCTTGGATATATTTATAATGTCCAAACATAGAGATTTGTATAACCACGTTACAGATGCATGGCTTTACATTATTTATTATATGATAGTTTTAATTGTTGGAATGGGTGTGCAGGGGAAAGTGTGAAATGAAATGAATGGGGATAAATGTGATTCACTATGACCATATAACCCACTTAAAATTTTAGGTGATACATAGGCATCATGTGCCCAACATAAATTTTGTTACCTTACATAGGTCACATATGTGAGGACCACATATTGTTTTGTGAAATATTTGAATGCCATTTTTCAGTGCATAGGTTAGTGGGAGACACAATGTATTTAAATAACATTTATAACATTCATTTAAGCATGGTATAATTCAATACATTCAAATGGTATTGGAACCCAAATGACATTACAAATAATTGTTTAATTTTTTTTAAGATATCCTCAAAATATACACTTAAATATTCAAGTAGACACCCTTAGCACATGCGCCATGGGTAGATTTTAGGAAGCTCTTTACCCAAAAAATTTGACCTTATAGGTCTACTTAAAAGGAGAAAGAGGCAAGGATTGGAGATGATACATGTCCCTCCATCTATGGATACAAGATGTAGTATGCCACTCCTCTTTTAGGATTGTAATATTTTTGTAGATTTATCTCTCATTCATTCTTGGAAGATAAATTTTAATATAATGAAGAAGAATAAAAAGAAAAGTTTGTATAAGATAAACATAAAGAACCAAAAGGAATTTACAAGAGAGTTTTTAGGTAGGATATTAAACTTTCTATCCTATGGAAAATTAATTATAAAATTGTGTATGGTTGTTCTATTAATTACTGATTAATTTTATATTTTTCTGTTACACATGTGTGAGAAAATTTCTATGGTTGTGTTGTGAATATGTGTATAAAATTGTTTTTTTTTTTTTGTTTTAACAAGTTGTGTGAATAAATATGTATTTATTTGTATGCAAATATTTGTTATAGGTCTATGCTTAAGGATTATTGAGTTAGCTTAGTTAGAGATTGTGGTTTGATTTGGTGGATTTTGGATTTCATTAAGAATTTATTATGTTAGGAGACAAGCCCTTGAAACTATGATTTTATAGATATGTAAAATTTAAATCTTGCATTTCTACCCTTCTCCCTAACTACCCTTTTCCCATAAGTATTTAGAACTCATTTATGTTTTTCCTTGTTTTCATTGTGTGGTGATTTTTTAAAATTAAGCTATTATTCCTTTAAAAAAATATGTTTTATGTCATTGGGATTTTTTTATGGATTATTGATTAAATCACATGGTTAAGAGGTGAGTACTCCTTTTTCTTCCCACTAATGTTTATACATGGAAAAAATGATTACAATTTATATGTTGTTGTGTTAAAAAATTCGAAACATAAATAAGTTTATGCATTAAAAAATTATATTGATTAATAAGTTCTTATAAAATATTATGTCTTGTATTTATACTATTACTTATAAAAAATGGGTTTTATTATAACTTGTGAGAAAAAATGCAACGGAAATTGATTTTCCCTTGGAAATAAAGATATAAGGATTCATGTTTCTTATTCCTTTCTAAAAAAATATTGTGTCCTCAAATACTCCCCATGTATATACATATATATTCATATGTTTTTAGCATGTTAAAAAAAATTGGGAAAGAATGAAAGTAATTATAACAGCGCTTATTTTTTTTTTTAAGTATCATAAATGAAATGAGTATTGATTTCTTGAATGCATTTTTAGTTGAAATGATTTTGGAATATAATTATCATTTAAAAATAGGCTATATGTTATTAATATATATGCACCTATAATTATTTAAATATTTTTTTTCTATTAGTTATCTTAGGAATGGTAAAAACATTCCAATAATCCAAGATCTGAAGAGTTAAACAACAAGAAACCTCACATGAAGCTATAAATAAATGAGATGAAAAACAAGGCAAATCAAATGATATTCAAAAAACAGATGTTCAATACAATTGATATCCCTCGCTTAAGTAGGAAAGGAGAAATAAAATTCAATCCTCACTAAGCAATGTGGGATAAAATAAAATGCAAAACTAGGAAAATGAAAAAGAAAAAAAAAGGTAGAAACTAGAAAGCATGAGAAAATATATACTCTAAAACCCCCCATCAAGCAAAGATATGGGATAATATTAGAAAAAATGGATATAGTGACATATCCATAGTATGAGTCCCATTAATGAGGCTTGATCAGGTAATCATGTATAATATATATCCATGAACTAGAGAATGAGAGAAAATTCATAGGAAATAAAATTACCCTCCCCTAGGCCCCACCGCCCCCCCCCCCCCCCCCCAACCCCCTAGTTTTTTTTTTTTTTTTTTAAATGTGAAATAAGGAAGGAAGGACTTCATATTGAATCCTCTCAAGGATAACATTCATTGATGTTGAAGTTATCGATGCTCCAAGTTGAAAGCATAATATGATAAATGTTGATGTTGATATTTTTAGATAGAACATTGTAAAAGTTCCATTTACATTGAAAAATGTTTCTTTTTTTCATTAATATAAAATAAATGGTATACTAGAAGTCTACCCATTCTACAATAGAAGATGGAGGCATCAGTACAAAGGTCTTTGAATCACATATAAATATAAAGAGCATCATACATCTATAAAGATCATGCACATGAACTGGATGTAATGCCATGGAAGTGGACTGATCAGAAGAAAGACATGGAACATTTCTTAAAGAATGCCCATGGGAATTGGATCTTAATGTTTAATAAGTGTACTCTCACTAAAATCAGTAGAGATCTTCAAAGTGATAATCTATTATCGCTCAACATCCTACATAGGAATAAAGGGAGGTCATTCAAATAAAGGGAAGTCCTACATCCTAAGTCTAGTAAAAACTCATCCCATAGTGGTTGATTGATAAGAAGAAAAACAATGTCCATTAGGTATGTGTCATCACAAGAAACTATAGTAAGATGATAGAGTACATCATCAAAAGAGAAAATATAACTAATTTTAGGAGATGGAAAATCATCATTCATGTAACCTCAAAATATAATACCTTAGTAACAAGAGGAGAAGGAAGTAGAATAGGAGGTGGAGTAAGAGAGGGTTTAGAAAACCCAAAAAGATAAATATACTCCCTAAAGAAGGATACAATATCATCCAAATCTCCATTTGGTGATATGGTATCCATAATATGAATGTGCAATCTATCTAAAACATTGATTCAAATCAAGCAAAGATCCTCATCTTCCATAGATGAAATCTAGGAAATATCTTCCTCACCACTGAAATTGTGAAGATTGTGAGGTACCATTATTCAACGACCTCTCATTTGAAGGTGTATCTTCATTTTCATTTAAATATTAATATAATTTTATATATTTAAGGGATCCAAAATCAAAATATAAGGAAGAATTTAGGAAGAAGAAAGAATGATCCCCCAAAAGAATAACTCTTGATTCAAAGAATGGCAACGAACAAATAAACCCTCAAAAAACTTGAGACCTACCCAAAAAAAATAGATACTTTATCAAATTAGTGTGTTTTTACAAGTGTATGACACCAATATATAGATAATTTAAAACAATATAATTTTAAAAAAAAATTGAACTCAAATACAAGTTATGGTTTAAAATACACAGGCTATACAAATTATCGTAAATGAGTCAAGTTTAGTAAAAATGACACTACAAGATAGATTTTGTGACCAAATTGGAGAATAAAATAGACTTATACCCACTCTTGAGAACCATAATTTTTCCATGGACATCTTCAATCCAACAAAAGTCAAAAAATGTCTATCTAGTGACCCCTATGAGCATTCAAGTGAACTACACTTCCACTCAAGTTAAAATTTTAGCTTGTAAAAAGAAAATAATGAATTAAAAAATCATGTTAAGAGGAGGAGTGTATTGAAGTTATTTTTTCCAAATAGTAGATCAAAAAAGGAATCTCCATGCAGATCAAAAAACTTTGGTCCTCCTTCCAATACACTTCCACAAAGATAAGGTCTTTGTAAAATGGAATGCATGCTTAGATTCTCCTTTCAACACATTTACAACAAAGATCTCCCTCAAAATATACCTGTGTGGACCCTAAAAATTCCCATCAAAGAGGAATGCATATGTTTTAATAAAGAACATAGGCCAAAATATAAATTTTTAGTGAAATACCTCTCCTTTTAGGGTTCTTCAACATAATACGTAAGAGGAATGGTGCTTGAATAAATAAGACACATTCTACATAGAATTATAATAGACTAATATTAACCATAGACAAAAGATGATGCCGAACCTAAATATAGTCCTATTCCAATGCAATATGGAAGATGCAGAAAAAAGAATAAGAAAATGATATTTTGGTAGATGCTCTAACATAATAAAAGAGTAAGACACCACTCACCGGTTGATTTAACACCTTCTCTCCATGCAAAAGTCTCTAGGAGGGTTCTAATGTAAATCCAAACCCCATCCAATGCTTCTTCCAATACTAGTCTAAAAATACTAATGTAGTCCAAAAAAAGGCACTCCAATACATATTAGCCACCAAACACCATGCCTATTACATATGTAGAAACAAGTCTAAATAGAATGACTTGATGGTAGCTTTCCAATGTGAATATAGACCCGTACAACTTATATCTCCCTCCAGCTGATCATCAATGTAGTCCACCAATAATATGTAGAGTGGGGCCAATGTAGAGAGCAGTAAGTTGTGATAGAATGGCATAATAAGAGATGCTAAGGAAAGGAAATGGATCACAAAAATTTATGCCAATTCTTATCTAATCTAAAATGTAGAATGGATAGTGCCAAGGATACATGTGTGAGAAAACAAATAGATTCTTCAATGTAAATATAATATTATAAATAGATGGTTGCAACCCTTTGTAACTCTGATACCTTATTACATGAATGGTAAAATCAATCCAATAATCCAAAATCTAAAGAGTTAATCAATAAGAAACATCACATGAAGTTGCAAAAAAATTAGATGTAAAATAGGGAAAATTAAACTATATATATAAAAAAAGGATGTTTAATACAATGGAGATCCCTTGCTTAAGTAGACAAGGATAAACAAGACTCAATCCTAACTAAACAATGTGGTATAAATCCACAAAAGAAAAAACTAGGAAAAGGATAAAAACCCTAACTAGAACCTACCAAGATTGAGCGAATGCATACTCTAACAAATTCTATTATTTTGTTATGTTTTTATTTATTATAAATTTTTATTTTAAAAAACCTATAGTAAATATAATTTTAAAATATAGTGATTAATATTTATAAAATTGTTCATCCAAATATATAATGAAATAGTTGAAATACAAGGATATTTGATACCTTATTTATTATTGTTTATTTGTCTCCAAAATTAATATTTCTAAATTCACATTCGAAGATGTGATGAAAGTCACACTAAACTAAGGATTGATTTTATTTAGAGACTAATACTATTATAAATATTATCTTTGAAGATGATTTAATTTTATAATTCAGACTTTACATTTTTTTCTCTCTTTTTCTTTCTCTTCATTGTTTTAATCATGCATTTGTGATTATCATCTTTATATATTTATAAGACTTCGAAATATAAGAAAAATATTTATAGGGATTTTCATTAGAGTTTAGGTTACTAGTGAGAACTAACTATCCTGGTAATACTCAAAACCTTTAGTATAATAAATAAAATTAAAAAAAAAATCATAGCAAAAATAACCTAGAATTATATGCAATTTTTTTGTAATAATAGAATGCCATCTCATAGAAAGATATGTGTTCTAATGATTTGTTTATACTCTATACTCTACCACTTCATCAAATAAATCATAATACTAATTGTACAAAAATATAGTAAACGATTATAAAAATAACCCTACTTTTAGGACATACACATAACCTTGACATTGCATTTTAGTAAAAAATTGAATTATAATATACATTGTAAAATTATTTAGAAAATATTAATTTCAAATTATAAAATGTTGTATAAATTAAATATTTTAGAAGATAAATATTTCTTCATCATCTTTAGTTGTCATTATTTAAATAAATTATTCTCACTTTTATATAATTAATTTCAATATTTTCAAATATTTTAATAATATCTTAATTAAAAAATTCACATTTTAAATAATTATTAAATATTTATTTTTAATAAAAACTTAATATATAGTTAAAAATTATAAATAACTAACATAAAATCCATATTAAATTTTAAAATAAAATAATATAATAAGAGGAAAAAATAATGAATTATCGCATTTATTATATATTAATAATTAATATTGAACAATATGATAAAATTAATTGTTAAAAAATAGATGAAATAATTAAAACAAAAATTTGTATTCTTAAAAAAATTATTGATCATGTAAAATTATACTACATAACGAATATTAAATATCTTAAATTTAGATGAACACTATAAAAATATGTAATGAAAGGATACTCTAAATAAAATAATAAAACTTATAATCAATTTATTATTCGTTATAACTATTGAGTTTTTTCAAATTATTTAAATAATTTTAACCATTATGAATAGTAACACGCTTCCATTTAATTAATTAATTGGGACATTTTATTAAGTAATTGAGACTCTCCTTAAAAATTTGTGAGAATATATCACAATTCTTAAAGCACCCCATGTGCCCTCCCCTCATTTATTATCTAAACAAAATTAAAAGTTAGGGTTTTAGCTATGTTAACCTAAGGTTATTCATAACTTTAAATATATAATATTATATCACCACAATCGAAATAAGCTTATAGCGAAGGTCCTTGAGGCTCTTTGGAAATATACTTGAGTCTGTTTTGAATTAGTTTTGTCAAAAGTTTATCATTAGAAGCATAATCAAGGCATGCCTCATAAAATGTTCAAAAATGTTGTGTGGGATCACCTTTTCCATCATTATATGTGAACTTAGGTCCAACAAAACTAGTTTTAATAGGGTGTAAATAAATATCTGGTGTAAGAGATTTATGCAACATATCTTGTGAATCAATGCCATGTGAAGACATTGAATCCTTTTGTTCAGTGTTTGTAACCTTATCCTCCAAGTTTTTGATAACATAAATAAAATATTGAACTACATACCCATTGGGATTTATACTATCCATGTGAGTAGTCACCAAAAGGGATGAAAACATGTTTTTATTAGTAATAGGCAGTAAAACTAGTATTTATGTTGAAACAATGGGTAATTCCATAATAGATGTATCAACTATAGTTTTAGGGAACAAAAGTTTAAACACATAATCTATGACCCCACAAGATGTATTTAGTTTTAATGTGTTCAAGGTGAAGGATGTTTTCACTATAATTCTATAATTTTTTCATTTAAGTATAGTTTTTATGATCTAA
The DNA here is from genome assembly GCA_037957365.1 of Torreya grandis. Taxonomy (NCBI): domain Eukaryota; kingdom Viridiplantae; phylum Streptophyta; class Pinopsida; order Cupressales; family Taxaceae; genus Torreya; species Torreya grandis. The sequence goes on from JARHVA010004550.1 coordinate 1,196,494, forward strand.
TCAAAAATTTTAAGGTTTTGTAAAATATTATCAAGAAGAGATGAAATTGTGAACACTTGATCATTGACTATTTTATCATTTTATTTTTTTCATAGTTTTCATTACCAAATCTTCTTTTATGATAACCTCATCAGTATCTTTTTCATTCTCAAGATCAATATCATAATGATAAATAAGATTAGGTCCTTGAATTGATTTAAGAATTTTATATGCATAAATGGGAAGCTTAATTTGTTATATAGGCACACCTTCTAATCTAGGGTTATTTTTAGGTTACATGTAAAATAATACAAATAGGAAAACTAAAATAACATTAATTTGAAACCCTAACTGGTTTAAAACCCTATGAATAATAAATATTTGCATTCACATGAATCAGTTTCACCATAATTTTAACCATAAATTTGGAGGGATGTGAATCCTCTTAGGTAGATAAGTTTAATAATTTAAAAATGATAGGGTATAAGAGTGAATATAAAATATATAAGAGGCCATTTAAATGCTAAACACTGATATACAATATACTAAATTTATCAAATTGAGATAAACTATTCATGGAAAGCGTAACTGAGTTACGTATAAAAATGACATACAAAATAAGTTAATTAGATGGTTGTGATGTTAAAAATGTATTACATCTATACCATACATGAAGAGAGTTGGAAGATAGTTATATAAAAATTTTCAAATATGGATTTGGTGTTTCTATAGCTATAGACACTAGTGTCAGCTTGGAATAGTTGTGTTGATGCTAATGTATGGGTTTGATACAAGTTGCATGTATAAAATACCTACTAGAATATGATGTAACCACTTGTATTCTTGTATGTTTGTATTCACCTTCACTATTGTGAATTTATATATGGGTTATAGACTGTCGGTCCTCATTATATGGCAAACCACTAGTTTTACACCTTCATAGTGACCTTGAGGAAAAAAGGGTTAGCGGGCACATGATTTCAATATGACCCTAATGACCCTATTGTTAAAGGGTAATGCCTACATAGCCAATACTCTATAAAAGGGCCTTAGACTCATGTATTTATCTTATATGCATTGTCTTATGAGTGAATCATGTAATTTGTGAAAATAAAGTACAATAATAACCTATCTTGTAACTTAGAAATTAATACCTTAGGACTTATCCTTTAGTACTTAAAACTTGTAAATAGGTTTTTCCTATGAATTATATCAAAATAGGGCATACTAGGAATGTTTTTGATAACTTGAGTGATTATTGAATGCTCTTTTGAGTTTAATCTATGTTTATTATAGGTAAAGAATGAATGAATATTTATATTTTATTTATACCAATCCTATTAGGATATAACTCAGATTAAATAAATTAGTTAGACCATTGGAATAATTTTCATTTGTAAATTATATTACTTTAGGGCACTAGATACTTACATCAAATTAGGATATTAAATTTGACACCACTTCCTATCCTAGATGTTAGTATCTAGGGTGCAAGAAAGTAGGCATAGGTTCAAAATATGCATAGGTGTAAGTTAAGTACATTTTAGGCATTCTAGGTTAGAGAGAATGTTTTTTTCATCATAAAAAGATTGGTCATACTAAGAAATAGGAAAAGGGTAAAAAGATAGATTAGATCCTATACTTTTGGAAACAAGGAGAGTGTATAACTAAGTGTAATATCCAAGGTCTAAGTTTTATAAGTGTACAATATAAAGGTGATATACAATCAAAAAATAGTTTTTACAACATCCATGTATGATACAAAGTCTATTTCCATGGCTTCAAAATTGATGATTGGTAATTTGAATAAAGTGTAGATTTTGTGAATCATTTTCATGTGCAAGCCCAATGAAATATTAAAATATAATTATTTTTATTTGGATAATGTATCATTAACAAAGGTGTTTCATTGAATAACTTGATCACTACCTCTGAAATATGTGCTTTCTAATCTTGCTTTAAAATTATCAGCGGATAATTATAATAGATTATCAAATAATTTTTTAGTCCCTACCTTTTCCAATGGAGTGTATATAATAAGTATATCCATATGTATAATTATTTCTTTAGATTTATTATATTGAAATTTTATTTTCCCAACAAATTATTACATTTAATTATACCACTCATTGAGATGAATCTGATTATTATTCACAAAGTTTTATGTTAATGCTATGACTAGAAGTTACAAAAAAATTAAGATTTGGATATGATTTTTATCTTTCCACTTTAACAATGAAATGAATTTGGCATACAAATTTTTAAAATATTGAATAAAATTACCCACATTTCCCCATTGTGGTTATGACTATACTATATATCTTTGTATGGATAAAATAATTTCATAAAGAGTCATCAATGAAGTTTGAAGATTGTCTAGTATGTGTTATACGGTCTATATTTTGCCATGTGCCTTTAATATCTTCTTAGCGATATAATAATTTATTTCTCTATTTGATCACGTGGAAATTAAATATATTATATAGTTTATCTTTATAAAAGGATAAAACAAATGAAAGTACATTTTTAGGATTCTTGGGTAAATCATGAATACTAATAGTGACAGTGATGATAAAACTAGCTAGCTGAGCCATATTAAAACATTGGGATAGGTACCAATGGTTGAGTGAGTTTTTTTAATTTACATATCTCTTATAGATATCTCTATCTGATCTTGGTATTTAAATAACATGTAAATATGATAATTGTGTCATACTAGAATCAAAATTGGACCTTGCTAATAAATTTGGGTAATCCAATACCCATAAAGACAAGTGATCTCCACAAATAAATGATATAGGACCTCCATATAATGTAATATATAAACTTTTGATGTGGGTTTTATTCACACCAAATATTATTATGGGAATTTTTCTCTGATTTTAGGATTGGTAAGAATTGAATCTAAGGCAGGCATTGTGGGTCTTGATTTTATAAATAACCATGTATTGGAATAATAGTGAGGCTACTGGTTATTTACCTTAGATGTTTTGAATATTTTAGGTGCTTAAAAATTAATATAAATACTGTAATAGCTAACCTATGATTAATGGGTGGATCTAAACTAAGGTAAAACTGATAAAAAAATGTCAAAACTAGGGAAAGGTAGGGGAAAATGAAGGGTTTATATGGTCTAATTGTAGACTAAACCCTTATAGGTTGAATCATTAAAATAAACTGATCATATGTCATGATTATTATTTGTTTTGAATTATATGTAAACACATAAAACAATCAAGCACAATAAACATTCTAAGGATACATTTACAAAATGTCTCAATGATTATAATGAAATATGTTTTTCGGGATAAATTTCTATGCATATCTAAGGTGATTGGAAAACTATTATCATGAAATATAACCAAATATATAATAAATACTATCATAATGTACAATCAAATTATTCAAAATAAAACACATACATCACCTCCTATAAATTTATTAACTTAATGGAAATTCTTAAAAGAAACACATAAATTTGGAAAGGATAATAGATTCAAACAAACTTAAATAGAACTTTTGAAAATTATTTTCTTGCATTAATTATAATTTATCCCCTCCTATTATAATGAATATATTTAAAACACATATAGCTTTGGATGGGCACCACCACATCTTTAAATCTTGTTACATAATTATAAGGTTATAAAATAAGGTTGAATCTTAATTTTGCATGCAAATTATGCATGATCAAAATGTTTATACGTAAAAAAATAATAATTTGAATTACTATTCACAATAAAATTTATACATATATATGCCAAAATTCAACATAAATAGTCACTTTACAAATCTTAAGTGGAACTAGTAGTGAGGATTGTATTTTAACTAGATTGAACTGTAGTTAGAGCCATTTTTATTAAAAGAAATATAAATAGGTGATGTATAGATTTTAGAAACCATAGTTTTAGTAGACATTGATGCAATAATACCTAATATATAACAATACTAGTATTCAAAGTATGAAATATAGACATGTGTAGATAGGTTGGAATATAACTGCCTTGGGATAGTAGAACTCCTATTACAGTATGTGTCAAAACATTTGTAAGGAAGAAGGTGTAGGTATCAATGTTTTTTATTATAATGGAGAAAAAACTTCATGGTAAGCCAAATTTTTTTTTTCCCCTACATCCTCTTTTCTTTTCTTATCTGCATCCATGCATGCCACAAAGTATATTTCTATGGATTTAAAATTGATGATTGGGAGTTTGAGTCAAATGTGGATTTTTTAAATCAGTTTCATGTGAAAAACTAATGAAATATTAAAAGATACATCCAATTCTTCTTATTCGGATACTTCATTTTAGCAAATGTGTTCAATTTAATAACTTTTTTACTACCCTAACAACCTATGTTGTCTAGTCTTGCTTTAAAATTATCAATAGCCAATTGGAGTATATTATAAAATAATTATCTAGTCATTACCTACCCTAATTAAGTGTTTATAATAGGTATATCCATATCTCCAATTATTTATTTAGCTTTATGTTCCTAACAGGTCAGTTACCCAGCTAATAATTAGATTTGATTATGTCACTCAGTTGGATAAATACACTTATTATTCATAAAGATTTATGCTAAAGGTATATCTAGATGTTAAACTTAATTTATAATATGATATGATTTTTGTCTTGCTAATTTAGTAATGAAATCCATATTGTTGTCCAAAATTTTTAAATTTATAATAAAATTCATCAAATTTCCCCATTGTGGTTGTCACTATACTCTATTTCTTCATAGCACGCACACAATTTTATAAGAGTCTTGGTTGAAGTTTACACATTTTATATTATATCATAAAAGGCCTATATGCTGTCATGTTTCTCTAATCTCATATTAGACTGTTGAAATCCATAAAGCATTTTTTGGATAACTCCCTTAGTGGCATCAAACATAGAGATGTGATCTTTTTGGATTTTAATATCCTCTCAAGGAAGAGTCTACCTTTTCTTAATCAGTGAGGAGAGCTCATATTTTTTCATAAACTCGATCTATTTATTTCTAATAGTCACAATTATTTTTATTACCATTTTTTATTTATTAGAGTCTTCATAAAACTCTATAGTCTACTTTGGGTAATCAGTGATAACCAAATATTATCTAGATAATTACTTATCTTGAATTTTTTAAATCTATAAATTTGTGAATAATATGTCTTCAGAGGAGGTTTGGGTAAAGGATGAGATGTTAGGAGATGAAGCATAATGTGGATGTGGCATAAGAGTAGATATTCAATTTAGGGATATATATAATCATATGTGGAAGGTGAATGTGAATGGAAAGGTGGAATGACCATTTTATCTATAAAATTATTTGTCCAAAGAAGAGTCTTGATGACATAATCCATATGGTCAAGAGACTAATGACATATCACCATAGGTGACTCTAATTGAACAATTCTAGTCCTAGACACCCTTGATTGAGAAGAAAGGTGTGCCTTGTTGGTCTATGGATTTGTCCAAAATAGGACCTTAGTCTCCCTTTCCAACTATTTTTTGGTCTGGATCTTGATTATGAGGAGAACTAAGTATTTCAGTTCCAAATATTAATTTTACATGGACCTTTCAGGAAACATAAAATGTAGGCTCTTATCCTAGCTCATATTCATATATTTATTAAATATTTACTTCATATGCACACTCATATAGATGTTCTTCTAATTAATATTTTTCTATGTTATCATCTTTTATGGTCTAAGTGATCCATAGTTATTTACCTGAGTACTAGAACTTTCACGTGGATGGAACTTTTATTATTACCTGACCTAAGGTGTGTGACTTATTCATTCAATGCCAAATTGGAAAATGTATGAATCTCATAAATTTTAATCAAATGATTTGTCACAAGTCACATATAAGAGTCTAAGGCAATATCATGTTAATATGTGGATTCAACCTACATTATTAATTGGTTCGAACTATTTTGACCCGCACCTAGAGCCATGTGTCACATTTTCATACTGTCAATGGTTTTAGAATACACATTATGATTTAACCTATATAATCCTTCAAATCAAACATGACTTTATGAGTTTCATCATGATGTTTACTAACATGTAAATGACACATTATATTTTATGGCTTGATAAAACTTATGATGATGATAAATTATATGATTTAGGATCATAATATTGAAGAAAGTTGACATAATATTATTGATCCATAAATCATTATGACTCAATTGGCCATTTAAATGTATACCTGGTTAAAGATGATAGTCATCAATCTTATCAATCCATCAAACTAAGGACATATAATACATATGCAAAATTGTGTCATATTTTGTTCATAATTATTAGCATTAGATATTCTTGATTAGGGCCAATAATATTATGTCATGAGACTAATACCCCTCAAAAAAGTTATATGAGATCTTTAAACACTATCATGATAATGTAATACATTCAAGGAAATCTATGCTTGACTAAATTGGAAGTGTATCTTGAGTGAGGGAAGTGAAGGTGTAGTCAGTTAAGCATGCCCTAATCATGTTCATTGGATTTTATTTTAAATGATTTTGGTTGGGAGTTAAAATTATAATCTACCCATGTTGTCTGAAGTGACTAAAATTATTATTCTATAATATACACATGGCATGAAGGGATGTCCTAAGGAAGACATATTTTATAGCCACATAACCCAAAAGTATAGGATACTATCTTGATAGGTTTTGAATCCAGATTAATTAATTGGACGCTTTGTATTAATTTGAAAGGATTAATTATGTATTATAAGTGAAATATTCTTTATTTTAAATGAAAGAGATCTTTTTTTATTACATTGTAAATGTATTTCCTATTCACCTTCCAAAATTAGTGATTAAATTGATTGAGAAAAAAAAATTGTAGTTTTTTTTTCAAATATAACCTAAGGGTGACATAGAATAAATATGGAAAAGTTAGATTGACCAAGACCCTATGACCTACATTGAATCCTAGGCATAACATAGGGATCATGTTCCAAGTGTAATTTTATTACCTTATGTAAGTGATGTAATGGATGACCACAAATTTATTTGTGAAACATTATATAGCTAATTTCTAATTCATAGGTTATTAATTTAAATAATTTATTTACAAAAAATTTATTACATTTAATTAATCATGTTTGAAATGGACATATTTGAAATATATGAGAACCCAAACATACTAGTTTTATTTAAATTATGAAATCTATTAAAATGTTTATGTTTAGTAGTCCATGTGACAACAATTAACATGTGTACTATGGGAAATTTATATGAGGTCCTTTACCTAAAAAATAGGCCCTTCTAAGTTGCTGGTAAAGGAGACAGATACATGGCTTGGAGGAAAATGTTCCCTCCATATATGGCTGCAAGATGTAACATCCCACTCATCTTTTATACTTTTAACATTTATGTGGATATTTATATCATTAATTCATTCTAGATACAATAGAAGGGAATCATGATGAATATAAATGAAGCTTTGTATAAGAAAAGGAAAATAAACGAAAAAATATTTTAAAAGTGTTTATGGGTAAGATATTATCCTTTCTATCCCATGGAAATGTTTTCTTAAATTTGACCATGGTTGTGTTGTAATTTTTTCTAGAATAATTTGAATTTTGTGTTACACATATGTGCAAAACATCATATGGTTTTATTATGAATATGTGTAATAAATTGCTTTTATTGTGTTGAAAATTTACATACAAAAACATGGTATTAATAAATGTGTAAATCCATTAGTGGGTTTATTTGATTTCATAATAAATATTATAGACTATAGCTTTTCTTATTTTATGTTTTTATATTTAAGAGGGCATAAATTTAATGTTGGATTAGTTAAAGCATTTCATTATAGCATTTTCTGTCCATATTATTTTGTATATAAATTTGCTTACTACTAATATATACCTTATGAGTGAAGCATTCTTCAGAAATATTAATACAATTATGTTTCGCTTTTGAGCATGAGAATAATTGAATAGATGTTGGAAGGTAATTACATAACTAGATAAATATTTCTGCATCATATATCCATATTTTAAAACCATAATTTGGGGTTTAATTCTGGTCATGAGATAGGCACTAGCATGATTAAAATTCTTGTTGGAGTGAGTAATATTTCATTATGCTTCCATCTTGTTTAGGTAGGATAAGCTTAGTTATATAACCACTTAAAAAAAAAGTAATGATGTATTTATGGTACTTTATGTAAACACCTAATTCATCCTCACCTTATCTTACTTATATCACCTTGTTTATATGTGGTTATAAGGTGTTTTTAGTGGAAGTTTTTTGAATTTGGTTGACCTCTTGAGTATTTTGCATGAAACTTTTCTAGAGATAGTATTTACACTAGGTTAAAAGTTATTATAAGGCATTATTATCTATTTTGGCTCTTCTAATCCCTTCATGTGTTGATTTATAAACTTGTGGTCCATGTTTTTTTATAAATTAAGAAACCTATAAACCTTATGTGGTGTATACATAATGGAACATATAATTGTTTAGATTGGAATCTTGTTAGGCACTAAAATTTGTATTACTTTTCAAATTAATAGCTTAATTTTTTTATAAGTTTTAAGTATTTTTAATAAATATTGAATGAAATATCATTGTATCTCATGGGAATATGTTCAAAATTTTGAGTTTAGCATGGAAATTCATGGAGGTAGTTGATTTAATTTATCATCATTATGAAACCCATAATGCATTTTGAGCTTAGTCATTAAATTGTAAAGGTATAAAATCTAATTAAAGTCCTTATATGTTTTTTATACTCATGTTTATCAAAAACTAGAAGACCCTTTAATTAAAAGGGTGGTTAGAAAGAAAGGCATGCCTTAAAACCAATTTTAATTAGAAATTTTTAAAATAATACTTTACTGTGTTCCCCTTTTCTCATATTTTATAATTTTTTTTAAATTTTAAATTGAGTCATTAATTTTCTTTTTTTCACCTTTTTTCATTGTAGCTTCCCAAAAAAAATATAAAAACTAATTATGGTACCTTGGAATACTGATCATTTTACCTATAATTCTACAAGCTTTGGTTTGAATTTTACCTATTATATAGATTATTATTTTTAATCTCTTTAAAAACATAATTTTTTTGTTAGTCCCATGTAAATTATGAGATGAAATTAAATAAAATTCTCTAGTGCTCATAAATAAATTAGTAATAAGATAGCTTTATTATCAAGAATTTATGTTTTACAATGTGTAATTATTGGACATGATTTCAATCAGAGAATATCTCAAGCATTTATAGTTATATTATTACTTCTCTAGGTGGCCACTCATATTATTAGTTAAGAGTTTGGATATTTCATGTAACCCTATTTATTTTGAAACATCATGTTATGAATGCACCATATTAAAAACTTCTTAATTTTTCTTAAGTTTGTGTGAACAAAGAAAATCATATATTACCTAGTTCTTTTTAAGTATATTTAATAATCAGCTTAAAGGTCATAAAATATATGAGTTATAAGGTCAAATATTCTTCGATAGTTGGTGGTAGTTTTGGAATCATCTTAAGGTTATGGTATCCCTTATTGCTAGCAGTTGTGCCCAAATAACCATCCTTATGAATCTCATTATTTTAAATCACATTTTAACCTCCACACCATTAGTGGAATTCGAGAAAGTGGGGTGAAAGTTATGTAATTTTCCATGATTTTCATTTCCTCTTAAATTTGTCTATGTGGCACCATTAGGGTGATTTTAGGAACGCCACTTTTACTCACACACTTTTTTCTCCATTAGAAGTAAGGAATATGAGTGGAATTATTTTAATTTGATCATGTCACATTAATTAAATCACCTTAGAGGATAATTATGTTTTAGATATGATATAGATTTTTTGGAACAGGTTCCCTTATTTTGTTTTAATTTTATCTTTGTTTTAAGGGTCCACGAAGGAGAGGTGAATAACTTCATTTGGTATATATTGAATAGGATAACATGTTTTTTTAGTATAATAAACGTGGAATAAAGTCATTCTACATATTGTTCAACTAGATGTGTAAGACTACATTATGTTCCACTTTTAGTTTTTTATTTAAAATGGGATAACATCAAATCTCTTATATTTATATCTTAACAATTTTTATATAAGTGACATCCTTATTAATCTATGATAGAATTCTAGAGGTTCTCTTACATGTGCTTTAGTTGTCAATGTTTATGACAAATAATTCACATTTTTAAAAATTGAGGGTGTTAATAATTTTACTACATGATAAGGATCAGGATAATATTCCTTAAGACCATTATTCATGGCTTTTTTGATGACATCTAAAAATAAGTTTCAATAAGATTAGGGGGTGTCGTGCTCCATTTTTGGCACCCTCTTATACCTTGAATTAGATAAAACTATTATTAGGTTTTACATTGAATGTTTCTTTCTAGATGTGATTAGTAGTGATATTTTATATGTCACTTAGAGTTTTATATATAATTTTTATCATCTATGTTAATTATAGCCCTTGCAATTATGTTGATCTTATTTATTTCGATGACCTTCTCAAATGATGCATTAATAAAATCATCTTCCAATATCACTATTTTATTTATATAAATCTAAGGAATGAACTCTATCCAATCTTTTCTCATACATATGTAAACTATATTCACCATGATTAAATTTGTTATTAGTATCTTTCTTGAACTTAAGAATGTTACTAGACTAATGATAATTTTAGTTATAGCTTTGTATTACACATGACATTGTTTTTATCACATTATATATGGAATTTTCTCTTTATCTCTCTTTCTATTTATCACTAAGGTTATATTAAATGAGATGTAGTCATAAATACTAAGGTTTGAGATTATCTTTAAATAAGAATGTGCATATTTGAAAGTGTTATGGTTATTTTACATTATTATATAATTCATGTTTTCCATAGATTTAAGTCCTAATTAATGATGAACATGATCTATATTAATGTGTTATATATATGTATATGCACTAAATATAATATTAAATTTTAGGTGACTTTGATAGATTATTTTAATATTTAATGGTGGTTTTCACTATCTAATTCAAAAATAATAATTGGTAATTATATAAATGATATATATGGATGCTCATATTTTGTGTACTATTATGATATCTTTGATTTATATTTGATTATGTAGTGTATGATACAAATGCTTAACTTATTGGTGGATATATAAGCCTACATAAGATGTTTGATATCTTTTTCAAGGTCAATATTTAGTGCTTGAGGATAGGGGTTACATGTTTGTTTCCTTTTCCTACGATTTACCTATGAAACATGTGTCTTGAATTACATTGGAAGTGGAGCATGGGACGAATGACATACTTATGGGTTCATCTTCCTAAAAAAATTAATTGTATATTATTGTTCTAGAAACTAATTATGATGCATATATCTTGGATTGATTGACCATGGTTAGACATAGAGAATGGTATGATTACATTATGGATGCATTGATTTACATTATATACTATACGATAGTTTTAATGGGTGAAAAGGGTGTGTATTGAAAAAGTGTGTGATGGCATAAATGGGGATAAATGGGATTTACCATGAACCTATGACCCAGTTAAAATCATAGGTATAACATAAATGTAATGTGCCTAGCATAAAATTTACTAGCTTACATAAGTCATAGATATGAGGACCACATATTGTTTTGTGAAACATTTGAATGTTAATTTTCAATCCATAAGTTAGTGGGACGCATAATGTATTTATATAACAATTATAAAATTCATTTAACCATGTTGGAAATGGATCTATTATGATGATATTAGAACCCAAATGACATTACAAATTATTGATTTAAAAGTTTAAAATGTTTATTTTCAATGAGTAAATTTTTTAGAAAATCTTTACCCAAAAACTAGATCCTTCTAGGTTATTTTTGAAGGAGGGAGAGTCATGGATTAAATATGACACATGTCCTTCCATATACGGAAGTAAGATTTTGTATCCCACTCTTCTTATAGGGTTTTAATATTTATGCAACTATCTCTCTCATTCATTAATTAGAGTTACAATAGAATGAAAAGTTTGAAAATTAAAAGGACAATGAATGAAAAATGAATTTGCAAGAGTGTTTTTAGGTTGAATATGATATGATCCTTTATATCTTATGGAATATTATGCATAAATTTGTGTATGATTGTGTTATTAATTTTTGAATAATTTGATATTGTTGTGTTATGTATGAGTGTACAAATTGGTAATATTATGTAATGAATGTGTGTAAAAAAATGGTTTTGTTATGTTAAAAAATTGTGTGAAGAAACTAGGTTTTTATTTGTAAGTAAATCCTTATTATAATTTTGTGCTTAAGGGTGATCTAATGAACCTAGTTTGAGCTTGGGGTTTTATTAGATTCTTAGTAGATTTCTCTAATAATTTAATATTTTAGAAGTCAAATTCCTATAACTATGACTTAGTTTCATAGTGTATAGTTAATTATAAAAATTAAACTATTATTTCAAAAATAATTCATGAGTTCTATTACATTCAAAAAATATCTAGATTTTTATTGATATCACATAGCTAATTGACTCCCTTTTCTTCCCACCATTTTTTATTTATGGAAAAAAGATTTAAATTTATATATTATTGTATACAATTTTTTTGAAAAAATAAATACATTTATATGTTAAAAATAAATAAATTATTAAATTATAATAGAATATTTTATCTTATATTTATATTATTAATTATAAAAAATGAATTTTGTTATAATTTATTTCAAAAGATGAAAAAAATTCATATATATATATATATATATATATATATATATATATATATATATAATCCTATCTTTTTATAACATTCCTTAGAGATGTTGTCTCCAAGTACTCTCCATGTATATTTTTAATATGGTTTGAGAATATTAACATAAATTTGAAAAGAAATTAAAGTAATTATAACAGTCATAATTACTTTTATTAAAAGTATTATAAATGAAATGAATATTAATTTTATTAATATATTTCTAGTTGCAATGATTGTGTAAAAAAATATATAATAATATAAAAATTTTATGATGGAAAATATGTATTTATAATGATATTAGTTATTTTAAGTACATTCAAATAAAAATTAGATTATATTTGTATTTTTTATGTTTAAATTATAATATATATATATATTTTTTAATAATTTTATTTCTATATTATTTTGTTATTTATTATAGTTTTTTATTTAAATTTTTATATTAAATATAAATTTTAAATATAACAAATAATATTTAAAAATTTATCAAATCAAATATATAAATAATAATTAAAATATAAAAATATTTAACAATTCATATATTATTATTAAGTTGATTCCATAATTAATATTTAAAAATTGACACATGAAGATGTGACAAATGTAAGTCTAAGCTATGGAGTGATGAAAATCACTCTAAACTATGAAATGATTTTATTTCCAGAATAATACAATTGTTAAAATTCTCTTGGAGGATGATTCAATTTTATAATTCAAAACTTTACATTTTTTTCTAATTCCTTTTTTTCATCTTTGTTGTTCTAATTCATATACTTATAAAATTTAATATTCTAAAGAAAATATTTTTGTTCCATTACATTAGAATGTAGGTTACAATTAACTATCCATGCAATATTCAAAAGATTTAGCATAAGAATTAGTCTTGAAAATAAATCATAATGTAAATAACGTAGAATTATATTGCAAAACGTTTGTAAAAACAATAAGTGTTCTAATGTAAATAACCTAGAATTATATTGCAAAATGTTAGCTTGTAACAACTAAATTAAATTTCATAAAAGATTCAATAAAAGTTAATCTAAGAATAAAGAAATATGTTTTTTGTGGGTGTCTCAATCAGGGATTATTCATATAGAATTATTGAATTATAGAAATATTGGCATCTCAATCTATAGATGCTTTTTATTGGTGACTATTTAGTGGAACAAGATCACTAATTTAGTTGAATGCTTTTCATCATTGTGAAAAAAAGATATTTCAATAATAAAAAGTTAAAAATTAAACTACCATTAAATTTAAACAAATTATTTATAAGATTGATAGGATTTGATTTAGTGTTAGCTTAATTTAAAGATTTAATATATTTATAATAAATTACAATATAAATTACAAAAGTATTAACAAAATATTTATTTCAAACTATTAAAAACTTTTACCAATTAAATATTTTACAATATAAATATTTTTTTCAGCATCTTTAATTTCTTCACTTAGAAATTAAATTATTGTCACTTTGAAATAATTGATTTCAAAATACATAAATAATATTTTAATTAACATTTTTACATTTTAAATTTCTATTAAGTATTTATTTTTAATAAAAACTTAATACATAATTAAAAATTTATATATAATTGATATTAAATTTATATTAAATTTTAAAATAATATAATAAAAAAATTAAAAAAAATTGAATTATTAAGTTTATAATATAACATTAATTAATACTGAACAATACAATAAAAGTTAATTGTTATAAAGTAGATGAAATAATTAAAATTATTACTTATACTCTTGGAAAACTTATTAAACATATAAAAATATTACACAATTAATATTAAATATTTTAAATTTAAATAAATACTATAAAAATATATAATAATTAAAAAAAAAATGTTATAAATAAAAAACATAAAATTTGCAAAAGATTGATTATTAATATTTTTAATCATTTAATTAATTGTAACCCTTATGAATAATAACACTTTTCTATATAATTAATTAAATGGAAACATTTAATAAATATTTGAGACCCTCCTTAAAAATTTGTGAAAATATATTCCAACATTTAAGGCACCCATGTGCCCTCCCCCCATTTGTTATCAAAAGGGCTGTAGCTTATTGTTTGAAGCATCTTCAGTTTTGTTTACCACATGTTTGAAGATTACGGTGATGGTGAAGAACAAGAGAAATCGATGAGGAAACCTCGGCACGCAGCTCATCAAAAACAGCTATTAGAAGGGTAAGCACAAATCACTAATTTATTCTCCTTTGTTCATTTGGTTTTTTTAACTTTGTTTCCTTGGATCTGAAGCTGATTCCAAGCTTTTGTTTTAAGTATATACAAGACTCGCCCTTATCCCGATCAGAAACAACGGCTGCAGATCAGCCATGATGTGAGAATGAAACCCGAGCGGGTAATATTTTGGCTCAACAATCGCCGGTCAAAAATCAGTGAGAGTGATTAAAAATGTTTTTTTTTTGTCTCTTTTCAACCAAATTTAATTTTTTTTGGGATCGTCGTTTTGATATGTTATACTTTCTAAAGGCCAAGGAACGGACACAGTTTAAAAAGGAATTCGATAAAACAAATCTGGAGAATGTTTTTACTCTGGAAAAAATTTAAAAAGGATAAGTATATAATTACAATATGATTAAGTATATAAGTATATAATTACAATATGAACGGACACAGTTTAAAAAGGATAAGTATATAATTACAATATGAATGTTTTTACTCTGGAAAAAATTAAGATCCAGATCTCTAACTGATTATGTTTCGCAGGTAGCTCGCCTTACCCTGATTGCTGAAGAGATGAGTGACCGATCCACCGCTTTAGATCTAATTGCAATGAAAAATTCAGGCCATTCTTTTAGTCATGTTGTCCCTGAGGTTTTGTTTGTGGATGATAGTATTGATAAAAGTCCTATTGAATAAGGGTTGGATGGGAAGAAGAGAAAATCAAGAGCGTTTGTATACAAACGATATATATCAATGAAGCCCAGATCTTGTGTGATTGGATCTTCCCAAGAGTAAACCTCAAAAATTGAACATATATTTGACCTCAAAGCAGTAGAGGAATGTAAGCTGAAAGATGAACTGTTCAAAGATGTGGAAGCTCGGGTGGGTAGAACAAAAGGAAATATAGATGATCTCATGCAGCTGGGAGGAAATACTGAAGCCCAAGTATCATGTGCCACATTAAACAGCGAACAACTCATGAAACTGGTCCTTGACAAAGACAAATTAGTGAGACAAAAATCTGACCAGTTAAGAGTACTGGAAAGAAAACTTGTTAAACACAAAGATGAGTTGATAAATGTGACTGAAGAAAGAAGGGAAAGATCGAAGAGGTTTCACGAAATGAAGCAACTGTTGATCACAAAAGAGAACGCTTATATAGAGCTAATTCAGAGGTTCAGAACCCTAGAGCAAACTTCAGCGTCGCTTCCAGAGGCAGCTACAAAAGATAAGTCCTGAAAATAGATCTAAGATTGACACTTTGAAATGGGTATTTGTTCATTCATTTCAATTTGTTCTATTTGAAACTTTTTGCTTAGAAATGCATGTTTTCCTTTTGAATGCTGCAACATACAAATGTTCATGTTTTTCATTTATAACATTTCATGGTGTTATAATTATCTGATTTGAGGATATTAATATCAAGTGCCCAAGTATTCTATATATCTCAGTGGTATCTTTTTTAAGTTTTCACGATTCGTGGAAATTTTGTTCCTTTAATTTTTTTTACAGAAGTATTAGAGACGTCTTCGAAGGTTTATTTCTACCAAGTTTTATATGCATTTAGATCTGTGTTTCATCTAAGTAATTAAACGGAAAGGTATTTAGTTAGCCAGATGATGTCTATTACTATTAATATATCCCCTTTGTCCATCGAATATCTTATTCTGTCAATTTTGTTATTGGTTGCAACATAGCTTTTTCCCCTGCAAGAAAATATCTACACTCAGTTTTAATTTTATCTAAAATATATATTGGATTGTATGTCGATTGTGATTTGTTTTCCTACCTAAATGACAAATCTTAAATTTCGAAAATTTGCAACTACATATCCTCTTGCTATATGGATTACAGAAAAAGGATACAAACGCATGAAATATGATGTTCCAAATAGTTTTTATTCATTGCAATAAATCTTTTGCCTTTTTTTTCTTCTATTTTCTTTTAACTGTTTTTAATTTGAAATGCAAAATAATGATATTTATTTCTATAAAATACTTTTTTAAAAATCTTAATTAAAGAATAAAATTATAAAAGATATAATTATATATGATATGTAGAGTAAATTTTAAAGAAATGATTTAAATAATAAGAAATATTTTTAATGATTAAAGTTTCTTCAAATAAAATTTTAATTTAGTTACATATTTAATCAATTATTTAAAAATAAATACACTGGTATTTATATAATTTAAAAATTTTAATAATTAAAAAAATATATTTTTAATAATTTTTTGTTAATTAAATATTAGAAAAATAAAGTATTAATAAATTGACTGATGCTTTACTTATTTAAAATTCCAAAACAATGATATCCCGCATAATATATCTTGGAAAGATAAAAATCAGCAGAAAATGGTTTCAATCTTTAAAATTATATTAGTTTTTTAAAAGAGGTACAAATAGCATCAAGGTTACAATTATTTTTATTTTCATTAAGATGTTAACCATTTTAAATTTAGAAATCTTAAATAAAGAATACCTTTCATTTTGTCTTTTATGAACTGAAGAACGATAATGTAGAACTGTTTGTATTTTATCTTATAGTACTATATTTATTGCTATTTGTATGATTTATTTTTATTAAATTTAGAGTGAAGAAAATCTAATAAAATAAAGTATTCAAATTAGAAGACATATATGTGGGATAATAAGGAGGTGAATAGCAACATTTTAAAATTTTATTATTTAAATTTTTTAATTTTTAAATTATTTTTGTTTTTATTTATTTTTTATTATTTTTGTAATTTTTAAAAGTTATATATTTTTAATTAAAAATTTATTGTAATAATATTTATTTTATTTTATATATTTATTTTTATTTATAAAAAAATGATCACAAATACAAATGATAAAATATATATGATATAATTATATATAATAGGTAAAATAGATTTTAAAAAAAGAATTTTAATGTTATGAATCATTTTATTTGAAAAGTTTCAAAAACCTTACAAATTTTATATTTCAATTTTTTTCTAATGTTTATAATATAAAGTTAAATTTATATACAAAATCAAACTCTATATGTTTATATATATACATATACATATACATATTACATATACATTACGCACACACACACACACACACACACAAAGTAAAATCAAACAACTAGCATTTTGATTGTTATTATTTATTTTTGTCCTCAATGATATAGTATTTATGCTTATTTAAAAAAATTACTAATTCATAGTTTATTATTTTTGTATCGTTAATTCAAAAATTATTTTTAGCATTATATTTTATCTCAAGCTATTTATTAAATGTATAATAGCACTATTCGAGGTTATTTATTTATTTATTGATCATCAGTTAATACTAGGCTATTTTTATTGGCACATTTGTTTATGGGTTAGCTTTCACCAATTCTATTTCCATCCCCTCTTTTTCTTTCTTCTTCACATATTATTTTATTCATTTTTGGGACTAGTTTGTATAAATATAGATAATGGTGAGCCATGAGTGTCTTATATAAGGTTTTCATATGATAACTTGTGACCCTTAGCACAACTCGAGAGTAGACTATAATACTCAGGGATGCTAAGTACAATAATTTTATTTTATTATTGGACATGGGAATAAGAAACAACTTGCATGTCTATTGTTAACATTTCTCTAACTATTGGGACACAAATTTTGTCTATGTAAAGGACATCCCTTTTAGACTTGTTTAGGGTCAAACCAAGCTTCTTGCAGATACATGTACACATTACATTTGAATTAACTAGAATTTTATGAATGATTTTTTGGAAAGATAATATTAGCCAAATCATGTAAGGAGATATTTATTTTGATGTTCTTCATATCTTATACTATATTATTTTCACTTTTGTTATAGGCATGAGCCAACTAATGCAGGGATATATTTATTTTAATGTTCTTCATATCCTATATTATATTATTTCCACTCTTATTATATGGATAAGTTTGTTGTTGTTGACCATTTATTTCTCTCTTTTTTTGTGGGGGAGGAAGGGTGGGGGAGTGGGAAATGGGGATGCAATTCCAATAAAAAAGAATGATTGCATTATGATTTAGAGGTGTATCAACCATGACATGTTGTTGATTATTAATCATAAGATTATAATTATTCTTTTGAAATTGCTTAAAATCAAAAATATCTTATGTGTTATCTTGTAGTACATTTTTATCCTCAATTATAAAAAGAAGGTGATATGTTTAAAACACCATTGTAGTACTGGAAGAGATGGATGCAGTAGACATAGAAGGATCATAATTATTAGAGATAATATCATACCCC
The DNA here is from genome assembly GCA_037957365.1 of Torreya grandis. Classification (NCBI taxonomy): domain Eukaryota; kingdom Viridiplantae; phylum Streptophyta; class Pinopsida; order Cupressales; family Taxaceae; genus Torreya; species Torreya grandis. Next base: position 1,215,679 of record JARHVA010004550.1, read on the forward strand.
TCCATATCCTTTTGTAATATTTCTTAAGTAGTATAAATTTATATACAATAAAATTCACCATGTTGAGTAGTGTTGTGGACTATACACTAGTTCGACAAGGCTACCTCACATAGGTTTATCTAATGGAGCTTATCGGGTAATGGATCTGGATTTTTGTTTAGATAATTGAATGGTATATTATATTAATGTAATGTGAAATTCCTATTATCCACTTCCCCCATTGTTTTTCCAAATCACTTATACATGCCAAGAAACTCATTACAAGATTTTTATACCATATACTGAATTGCATCCAACTCCATCTTGATAGAATCAAAAGATATACATTGTGTGGTAGAAGTGTTAAATAAAACTAAAGATTGGTTTTGATTTTGTTGATTGGAAATGGATAGAGTATTGTTCAAAAACTTTAGACTTTGTTTGCTACAAGATGAACTAAAGGTAACTTAGTAAATACTTGATTCTGGTTGTTGGCAATTAACTTTTCATTGGCATTTGGAATCAATTTTTAGGATAGTAAATTTAGATTGACATTGGGTATGTATGAAACCTACAATTAAGGATTTAATTGATGATCATCATTTATGTCTTCAATCTATGCCTCAAGTAACATATTTATATTGTGTATCCTACACTTTAATAATGAAATCATTAAATCTAATGTTTTTAATACTTTTCAAGAGACTATGTAGTCGTAGGTATTTATAGAACAACTATACTACTATACATCTTTAAGAACATTTATTTAAATGATTTAATTACTCATTGGGTTGTATTTTCATAATATAAAAATGCTAATATATTATATTAAGATTAGTAACCTACCCAATTTGTACAATAAATGTATTATGATCTTGATGCCAAGATGTAATTGAACTATATGTATGTTTATAAAATAATCATAGGCACCATATTGTAATGTGAAATGGAATAATCTACATGGAATGTTTTCATGAATCCCATTTAGTAATCCTGAATAATTATTAAAGCAAATCATATTTTATTTTTTAGTTCGTCCTCCAAAAGGATAAAATGTGTAAAGGTACTTTTCATGATTCTAGGGTAAATCATGAAAAACAATAGTAATATTGATCACAGATCTAGCAAGCAAAGCCATATTGAAACATTGTGGTTAGTTCCCTTAGGTTGGTGAATTTATTTAATTACGTATCTCTATCTGATCTTGGTCTTTAAATAACATACATAAGTGATAATTGTAGCATACCAGAAGAAGAATTGGACTTTGTTAACATCAATGAAAGATTCAATGTACATAAAACCAAGTGATCTCTATGGATAAATCATATAAGACCTTATTATAGTGTAATATAGAACATGATGATGTGGGTTTCATACACAAAAAATATTAGTACAGGAGATTTCCACTCATTTTAATAATGTTGATAATTCCCTCAATGGGATGAGTTGTGGGTTTCATTTTTGTAAATAACCATGTTTTGGAATAAAGGTGAGCCTAATGGTTGTTTACTTTGAAGGGTTTGAAAATGATAAGTGCCTAACACTTAACCTAAATATTATATGAGATACCCTATGGTGAATGAGTAGATCTAAACTAATTTGAATCAAATAAACATGATAAAATAAGGGAAATATAAGGCAAAAATAAATGAATTTATATGTATCTAAATTTACTCGCTATCATCAGCTTATTAATTTTGATACTAGTCTCATCTAACTTCACATAATAACCTCATTTATTATTTTTGATCACACTAATCTTACCATTTTCCATTTATTCATTAATTATTTTAATTAATCCCACTTATATCCTAATCCAACTTATTTAATTTTTGGTAATTTAAAATTTGCATAAACCACCTACATACCTACTCCTAGGCTTAGTGACAAACCTACTCCCTAATCAGTTAACCCTTCTTCTAAATTCCCCTAATCATTATTAGAGTGTCTAATTGAGTATTCTCTAGAGAGTTCTCTCTCTATAGATTTCTAAGCAATATTAAATTCCTTACAATTCCATCCAACACTCTAGAGACTTTTCTCTCTAGAGAATTCCATAGAATTTTATATTCCATAACAAATACCTCCATTGTGTGTTTAAATCCATGACTCCTTAAATTCAAAACAATGAGAAAATCAATCAAAAATCTCATGAATCTCCATAGTCCAATACTTTAAATATATCCATGAATCCATTTTATCCAAGTCTTTTGACCAAGTCAATATCATGCCGAAATTATGAGTTTAAAGGTAAAACAAAATCCATAAATCACTCAATATTTTTCTTATTTTTGATCTTAACTTAGAGCACTTAGCTTTATGTATGTAATACTAGTATTAATGTTTCATTTTTATTTACATTTTTATCCTAATCAGATCTAGATTTTAATAATAGATTGGTAACTTGAGGTGACTTTAGTATATAATTTAAATATCTAGAATCCATTTCACAAATTCATCATCTTGAACATTTATATGGTTCAATTGAATATTAAACCCTTATAAGTTGTCTCATTATAAAATCTTAAGCATATTTCATGAAAAATGTTTGTTGTGGATTATTATTTATGGGATGAGTTTAAATCATATGTAGTTAAAGGGATGAGTATGTTACTAATCTAGGCTAAAAACTAGAAATTATTGATTGAACTAAACTTTCCAAAAATAGAAATTGAAATGAAAAAAAGAACTTATCTAAAGATAAACATATTTTTTATACAAACAAAGATACTAAAAACAACTGAATAAACATGCATAAAGCTTTCATCTTTTGACTATTTATTAAAATCTAGCATAGGATAGTAGCACCCCCATCATGATAGTAGTGTCGTGTGACACTAGTGTTCGGTTCTGTCACTAATGCCCTTCCCATAGAAACTATTTGAAACTTTTAGGTAATTTATGAGAGGTTATGGAGTTTTTGTATGTGGATATGTGTCATTTAAGGGCTTGTTTGTATCACTATTTTGGCTGAATCTCTTTTGAAACCCTAATGAATACATGAACACATGAAACAATAAAGAGACAAAATGAAAAAAGTGAATTAAAATGTGTTTTGGGATGTTACGATCATGAAAAATATAACCTCTATTATCCTTGTCATTGCGTACATTAACCTTGATTCTAGGGGTCTTAACTCACATTACTTATCCCTTATGGAACATGCACCATTAACTTATATGGTAAGATATAATGATTTTCTCTTAGGCCTTTATCTGAGCAATGATGTAATGTATAGGTGTGGTGGTTGATTAGTACACAAAGTATTGAATTTTACTATTGATTGATTTTATCTAAATATGTGTCAAAATAGTAAGTTTTATATGTAAAATTCCATTTGAGTTTTTTTATATAGAAAGAACTTTGTTTTGAATATAAGACCTTGTTTAGTGGCCAACAAGTCATAAAAGCGGGATAAAAAACATAAGATAAGGCTCCTAGAGGGGTTAAGACTCAGATACTAAAGGGCCTATCATACATTATATCCATAATTGGACACTACTACCATGTGGTTCTAATATCTCGAAAGTGGAACTAGTATCTTAAGGCTTAGAATAGAGCTACAATTCGGCAAGACAAGCTAGTGATCCCTATTATTGGGAAATGTTGTCTTCTGACTACTAGGAGTATCATAAATACACAAAATAACACATAAGAAAGATTAAAAGAATTCAAATGACCATGAAAATAAGTAATATAATAATTAGTAAAACCTTCATGTGAAATACTATAAAAGATATAGTAATTGTGGTTTCTTGATCATATTAGAATGTTTACACTTTCCCTTATTTTATTATAGTAGTTTAATGAAGTCAAAGTACTAGAGTAAAATAAAAAGAGGAGTGCATACCTTTACTTACCTATGTGAATGTAATCTAGATTTTCCCCACCTCTTGGCCAGAGTAGTGGATAGGAACTAGAGTGTAATATGTGAAGAGGAAAAACATAGTGTGGTTCCCCTTATATTGAATTTGAGTATGTAAAACGAATGTGTTGAGAAACAAGGCTCAGTTTATCCTACTCTAATATATGGACTGAGTCTATGTATGTAAATTGAATGTGTGGATAAGCAAGGTTCACTTACCCCCACTCTAATATATCGACTAAATTTGACTATGTGAGTTTGCTCTAGTGGAATGCTATAGATCAATGGCTATAGATGGTCCTAAGACCAAAATTATAGAAAACCTGGTGCTGATACTAGTGTAACATCATAATTTAAAAATAGAGACCAAATATGTGCACTCTACATTGTGCATCATAATCATGATATCTAAACAACGTAGTTATGTATATGAATATTAGAGTAAGATGGTATACCTAAGACAAAACTACATATCTACATAACTATATATGTGTAGAGTGTATGTTTAAATACCTATGTGAACCTGTGTATCTGTATAACTAAAAACCCATGAATCTAAATACTTATGTAAAATTATGTGTCTATATATCTGAAAACCTATGGATAGGAATATATGTGCAAACCTATGTGTCTATATATCTAAAGATCTATAAATTTAAATACCTATATAAACCTATGTAATATGTGTGTCCGTATATATAAATATTTGTGTATACTTGTGTGTTCATATATATATATATATATATATATATATATATATATATATATATATATATATATATATATATATATATATATATATATATATATATATATATATATATATATATAAACTTGTTTAGATATGTGTGTCTATATATCTTAAAACTTGTGTAGACTTATGTGTTTGAACAATTGAGAACCTATGTAGACCTGTGTGTTTATGTCTTCATGAAAATATGTATGTACAAAGTTATCTATTCATATTCCCCCCCTTTTGGTGAGAGTGGAGAGACATTGGTGAAGGTGTGTAACCAAAATTAGTAATGATCAACTATACTAGTGTGAATTAATAGCTGTAATGTTGTTTTATGTTTTAATAGTGTATTTATTATGATAGAGTTGATAATTAAATGTATAATTGAATAGATGTTTTGTCTATTATGATTTTAACTATATTGATATTGTTTTTGCTCTTTTTCATATGTTGAAGTGACTACAAGATTGGTTAACCAATATGGAACGTTACATATTCATGTCAAGTACTATGTGCAATAAATGATTCAAAAATCATAGCTATTATTCTCAAGATATAGTGATAGTAAGGGATTTGTATTAGTTAGTGAAATTAGCACACATGATTAACCTTAATAAGGTGGTATTGGGTAAGTATGACTTAAATAGGTCATTTTATTAATTTAGAAATTTAGTTTGAGCATTTGCGGTAAAAACACTTATGTGTCTGAGTGAGAGTAAAATGTCAGGGAGATGAAGATAGAGATTTACTCGTTACGAGAAGGTTAAGGCATGGATTCAGGTTGGGGATGAGATTCACCTAATAAGGAACCCAAACTATTTCTTATTTTTGTTATTTATCCTATATTTTATCTTTTTTACTAAAAATGATGTAGGTTAGGACCTATTTTGTAAAGAATAACACTAGTGTCTAATTTTCGGTGCTATTGTCTAGTACCCGATGCTAGTGTCTAAGAAGTGGCATTGTTTTCTAGTAGTACTATCTTGTATGTAGCACTAGTGTTTATTAGTCTTAAGATGTGATGTTGATTATAGTTAACTTGTTCATAATGTGTGTTATTGTATGTTTGTTTTTATTTTACTTTGTTGATGTCAAATTTGGTTGAACTCTTATAGATTTATGCCTGCATGATGGAGTCTCACAATAAATGGATGATGTAAACCTTACAAGGTCTACCCTTGGTAGATGTTGAGATGGATGTGATCAATATAGTAAGTTTTTGATATGCTACATTCCTAGATCCTATTCCTTAGAATAAGCATATGATGATTATAATGTATGAGAGATGGGATACAGATACATGTACATTCTCGTTACCCACTAGGGAGATGAATATTACACTAAAGGACGTATAATAAAATTATAAAATTGTTGATCTCTTGGAACTGAGATATACTTCAAGAGGATACAAGTGCTCGGGACATACAACTAGATTCTATATATATTTTTACCATGGCAGTTCGAACCCATCATGTAGGGAGTTTCAAAGACATATTGTTGACCTTGATTGTGACTACAGAGGTTTCATGATTTCATATTTTCCAAGCCATTTTGATATCTTAATTTATGGATATATATGGGATTAGGGTTTATATTTATTATAGGATATATGAGACAATGTAGGATATTGAGGAGTATGGTATTGTGTATTATTAGGATCATACGATGCTAGATCATATGTATAGGGATGTATACCAATTTAAATAGAAGATGTGTAGTGGAGAGATACGACCATCTACATTGTTACATTATTGGAAATAGAGCATATAGTTATGAGTATACTAGTGGTTTGTACATGGGATGGTTGTGATCATCCATAGCTATCTACAAAGAGCTCAATAATATGGGATATGTGTCTAGGAGGACCACTATGTAATGCTGATAGTTGTTGGATAGTTTCACTATAAATAATATTATTTGGACACCCTATAGGGGTTAGCATGGGTGGGCTAATGATATTAGCTAGTTGAGGTGTGTGTTTTTGGATACATGAGCATTAGGTCAGTCTATATGAGTGATTTTGGTATGAGTGGGTCATTTAATAGTTTGGTGTGGTATAATATTTTACCCCAACACCTATGATATGGTTGATAAATTATCATGCTCTTATGAGTTCAGGTAGTATGTTGAGGCTATTTATTTCAAGGTTATATAATATTTTTTGACATAGTGGGACCCTAATATTGATATATGAGATATAGATTATTATGGGAGTGATAAAGGCCGACACATCCTAGAAGAGTGACCATAAATGGGAACCTTAATTTTTGAGAAGTGGGTTTATTATAGAGGATGTATTATAGGTATAGCCACTGAGGTTTATTGATAGTAAGTTAATATAGTATATTTGCACACTTTTTGTAAATTTGATTGTCTTAATGTCACAAGGAATCTTATGAAATGTGTGGACATATGCAAGTTTATGGGATGATGAGTACTGGGAGAAATACATTAAGTCAATGCTTTGAGAGTTGAAACAACATATTCTTAATGATTCTATTAAGGATGGAAGGACCATCAATGTGGATAGGGTGTACTCTAATCTATTTAGCCGAGCTACAATAGCTACTATGGCATATAAGAAAGTAGTAATAGATAGAGATGAGGCACATGTTGAGTTGCATAGGCACCATGACTACACCTAATGCCTTAGATGGGACTAGCAGTCAGATAGTAAATGAATACGTACATATTAAATGAGACCATGTCTAGTGTATGGCTGAGCTAGGCATGTATTGTTAGAAAAATAGTAGATGTAGTCACTAATACATGTGAATTAGTGATAGTGGGGCCACTATTTTATAAATTTCACATATCTAAGAGTGAGAGTGAGGGAGTTGGTCCCACTTATCATGTCTACATCATTGAGTGATGGGTTATATTTTTATTAAAACTATATTATAGGTTATGTATATGGATATTTGTTGTTCAAGTTGGCACTATGTGTATTGGTGACTACATCTTATTATATTATATGCATTAGTATGTGTTTAATTGGTCTAATTATTTGAAATGATGATATTTCTATAGTGTTTTTATTGAAGTAGAACTAATGATTTTTTATCTGTTTATGAATGTTGAGACATATGTATAGTCAATTAGGATTTTATATTTATTGGTGTAAGGTTTGTTTTTTATTTCATAAAATTTGTATGTGTAGATTATGTGAAGGCTGTATTTCCTATTTGAACCTATATAAAATGGATAACTAATGACCATAATTCTCATGCTATGCTAGTGGAGAAGGAGACTCTAATATTAGAGTTACATGTAATGAACTACTAGTGTGTAGACATGTAGGCTCCAGAGCAAAAAGATTAATTAGTTGAGATGTTAGAAGTTCACTCTAAGTTGTACAATTTATAGAAAACATCTTGAACGGTTTAAAAATTATATTTGTATTCTAATTTATGTAATTATTTTGATATATCTTTATTATTTCTTGAACTGAAATTGTGCCCTTTGTTCTGTAGTTGTTCCCATATATCTCGATTATTATATATAGTGTAGTTGTGTTCTAATTTATGTGGTTATTTTCATATCTATTGATTTTTGTACACACTAAATTTTTGTTCTAATTTATGTAAACTAATTTTCATCACTATTAAAAATATGGTGTATGGTACTACTCATAAATAGGCATCCTAAAACTCATAGGGCTTGTATGATGAGTAAGCAATGGTACCTTAAAAGGAACAACTTGGTATAACTCTATCATAGAGGATTGTGTTCCAAGAGAGTAAGGAGAATGAGATATCGATTCCCCATGTATAAATTCTATGATGACTTGAGTAACATACTTTTCAATGCAATCTTGAAGTACATAACAATGATCATCTAAAAGTTTATTTATCTTGAGAAAATGACAATATGCATTATATGCTACTCAGTGTATACAGTGTGGTTGATGATGATGATTAGAATGAAGTGTGATCATATCCCTATATAATAGTTTAGTCAAAATGTCATGAGGCTTATCCTTATCTCAAAATTATATAACCCATCTGCGTATATTATGTATTTTGCTCACTATAAAATGTGCTTTGTAGATAGGTTTTTTTCCCTTATTGAGTATTTTTATCGATATCCTCTATTCTATCGAGTTATTATCTTGAATTGAATTAGGATCCTATATTAGATTAGATGACAAAGTATCTAAAGTGTGTATAACTAAATAAGTTGTTGACTGTATAACTACTAATCCCAATTCTACCTCTAATTATATAGTTGCATTACATAAATGCATAAATAATTTTTATTTTTGATATATTAATCTCTCCTTGAGAGGATGGATTAAAATTTTCATAAATATGTAATGTACTTCTAAATTTGCTAGTTGATAAATTGGTTTATGCAAACAAGATTTGAACCTTAGAATGTATTCACATGTTGGCTCTATGTAATGAAGGTAACCTCTCATGTTTGAATAGAGGTCTCTTATTTTGTATATAATGCCTGAGAAAGAGTATCGCTAACTCACCATATGTGCGTAGAGACACATTAGGGATTACATACTAGAACTAATTTAGTGCTTCCCCATTTAAGGAATTTATAAATAATTGTAAAAAAATCAAATTATTTATAATACGGGCCATGAATTTATCATAAACTTTAAGGTTCAATTGTGGGTCTTCTATGCCCATCAAATATAGGTAACATTAGTATCTAAAAATTGTGTGGAAAACTTGTAGTTGAGATTATTTGTGCAAAAGGGTTACATTATATTACATTGGCATCAACGC
>JARHVA010004550.1:1230000-1337500 GCA_037957365.1 Torreya grandis
ATTTCCAAATTTTTTATTTGGTAGTAGAGAGACATCGATAGATATTATGAGATAGATTAGTGATCTAATATCCATTTGGTGTGATTTTGTAGGTGTATCAAAGGATAAAGAGAAGAGATCAGGGTCTCCAGTGATGGGAGCACTATAGGACATCTTAGATAAGACTCTATATCAATACAACCCCATGACATTAGAGGATCTCAATGTACCATTTACCCCAGCTCAAGTGAGCTAGTTTATACTAGTTGGCAAGGTAGTGAAGTAGATATAGGTGTAAGGAGAGAGGATACAACCATCAACAAAGATGGGTATAGGTGAGAGAAAGGCTTGGAAATCCCTAGAAGATGAGAGATTTTCACATCTATATATAGTGACATAGATGATGTAGGCATATAAAATGATGCAAACTTAGTTGACACATACACATACAACAACCTAGGCTAATTTGGTGTAGGCACATGTGAAAATAGCATGCCTACAAGGATAGGTAGAGGGATTGAGATCTCGTACTTGTTACAACATGCTATTTGGAGGAGTCAAACTTAGGCCTCAGTAGGAAGCATGGCTAGGCCATGAGGTAGACAAGATAGACCCTAGCCCTAGTGTTGGGGATTTATATAGGTTTGTATATGTTATATCAAACTCAATGTGTGTGTGTGTGTGTGTGTGTGTGTGTGTGTGTGTGTGTGTGTGTGTGTGTGTGTGTGTGTGTGTGTGTGTGTGTGTGTGTGTGTGTGTGTGTGTGTGTGATGTATAATTTTGGCTTATTGGTGTTGGTTGTGTATATTATCTTTATGATGGTTATGTTTGTGGATGCATTTGGATATATTTCTATCTATCACATGTATTTAGCTTTGTTGTATATGATATAGGAAATATATGTGGTGTGGTTTCTTTTATAGAATTATGGAGTACACATGCATGGTTAAAAATAAATAGGTGAAAGAGGACTTGGAAAAATATAGTTAGTCAAAAATGTACTACACAATAGTTCAAGTTGGGATATGTGTAATAACAAAAAATGACTAAGTATAAAAATCCAAGAAAATGAAAAACAAGATGGTAAAAGGGGATTTATTTTTAAACCAATGTAAAATATTTTTGTACCAAATTAAATGAAGTAAAATCATACAAAATATCATATTGGGAAGTATGAAAAATAATGTAACAAAAAGGAAGGTATATAGAAGGGCACAAATGGTAATAAAAACAAATCAAAACTAAGTCAATCAATTATACTATATCATGATGGGAAGTATAAAATAAAAATAAAATTTGCAAAAAATTGGTCTTAAATTTATCATACAAATTCAATTTGGGAAGTTTGAGAAATTCAAGAAATGGTTGTAATCTTACATGCACTCAAGAAATAAGAAAATAAAAGTTATGTAAGCATAGAACATATTAATTCAAGATGGGAAGAATGTAAATGACATGGAACCTCATAATCAATTGAATATTATCTCATATTTGACACATGTAATTTTGGATGGTGACATGATGATTGGAAAATTTTGTGAGGATGGTTAGGTCTTATCCATGATCTTACACTATATCTCACAAAACAATAACCCAAGGGGTAAAAAATAAAGATTGGTAAGAAGAAGGAAAAGGAATGGTAAATCAAGGATGTGGGTAATAGGATGGAAAATATGGTAATTTGTAAGGGATTTCAAGTCCAATATTCAGTCTTATAAAGTAACTAACAAATGATATCCCATGGTGAGAGATCAGTAAGTAAAAAAATATTTCCCAAGAGGAAATATGAAGGAAAAGGAATTAAAAAGGGATTGCAAAAAGAAATACTGATCAGTAAGCAAAAAAATATTTCCTAAGAGGAAATATGAAGGAAAATGAATGAAAAAGGGATTGTAAGAAGAAATACTTAGGCATCTTGTCAGGATGCGAAACACCGGAAGCATACAGTTGAATACCAAACCAAGCAACTTAATATACAAAAATAACCAGAATCAACAAGTAACTAGAATTTAGAATAACACAAGATATGAGAGACAATACACAACTTGTATTAATACTTATACAGAAAAGAATACAATAAAGAAGATGCCACTTCTTCTCCACCACCTCTTCAGAGGCTTGCCACACCTCAAGTGAATAGTAATTCTCTCCTCAAAGCTCTCTCTCTCTCAGGTCCCAACACACAACTCAAACACAGAGTTGGTGTTCACCTCCTATGCTCCACGCACACCACAAGTGCTCCACGCACTCCACAAGTACTCAAAGTACTTCAAGTAGATCTCCCATGAACCTGCAACAACCTGCAATTCAACAGACCATACTTATGGAAGGAATTCCCTTGCCTTCCTCTTTGCTCTATCCGAGTACACACCTGTACTCTAAGTAGATCCTGCCTGGTTCTACTCCCTATTGTGTTGCTATCTTATCTGATCTTATACATATTGCAAATCAACCTGATTCTGCATACCTGTGAACCTTGACCTTGCACACACATACACCTGCAGATCAACGATCTTACTTACCTTGTAGATCTCCTATATAGGCCATGCACCTATGACCAAGATCCTACACACCTGAAGAATCCTGTTGACTCTCCAAAACTAGCACCCACCATGGTACTGCTGTGGAACTAGGAGGAACACCCTTGCTTACCTCACACACAGAAGAAGCTAACTTTGCTCAACTCAAACTAGAACACTTTTCCAATACAACCATGAGTCTATTATATAGATCTCATCCAAACAATAATTAGACATCTAATTACAATAATTAGATCCACAGCTCTCAATCTAAAAATAGATCTAATCATGCAAACACTTGGTTCATTAGCTAACTGCCCGTAATAAGCTCACAGTCGAACCACACAGGTGACCGACCTCGGTCCCTGTCTACCTGGGGGTCGCCGACACCGGCTGATCCATGACCGACGTCAATTACATTCCTATCTTATCCTGCCGATGTCGATTGGCCAGACCAATGCCAATCTCTGTGACACTCTGTAACTCTCCTACAACCTCCTCCATGTCTGCATCAGTAAAGCTTTTAGCTCCACAACCTAACAATCTCCCACTTGGAGATAAACAGCTGCACTGTACCTGTACCTATACCCCGTCTAATCTATTTCCTAGTTTGTATCCCTCTTCAAGATCAATCCTGAAGACAACCCACCACACAACCTATGATGTACCTCCTATCATCTGGGTACCCTACCACATCCAAACCTACAAACACATGTAGTGAAGTCCTGACCTTGCATAGCATGAATCCCTGCTACTGGTCCCTCTCAAATACCTGAGAACCCACTTCCCCAAATTGGCTCATAACTCTCTGACAGCTCCCACTGCATGGGAATACTCAGGTCTATACCAGACCTCATGTGATTTTGGACACTATACCTATCCAGCCCTTAGTGTGCTTCGGCTCTACATCCTGAACCTCACCAACACCTGATTCACATCAGCTCCCACTAGAGACAAAATCAACCTGTGATCTCCATGTCTCCCATGCCAAAGAATTTTGCTGCTCCAAACTCCTCATGACATGCCACTGAACTAATCTTACCCTTAGCTCAGCAAAACCCTGTATGTACAATCCTGCTAGTAAAACATACCATCCACATATAGCAACAGAATGATGTCATGACTCATCATCCACCTGGTAAGACAAACCATAGTAGTTACCCTGACATTAACTGAAGCCATGCTTCATCTTCCACCTATCAAAACCTGTACCACTGTCCTGCAGCTCCTCAAGACCATATGCCTTGGTCTTCCATCTCACGTGTCTGTTCGCTCTATTCTTCAACTAAGGAATCCATTCATCTCTGTGCTTTCTTCCTGCTGGCAACACTACCGAATCTCCACTTGGTTTTGCAATATATCCATGCCATGCTCCCACCTGTTTCTTGGATCCTTCCTGCTCTACAATCAGAAACGAGTATAAAGAAAAGGAATAATGAATTTGAGGGCCTACTTACGTCTTCAGTCCTCTGTATGGGTGTTTGAGACTCCTTGACAGCTCACTGTCCACCCAAAATCCGTTACAGTGACCGACCTCAGTCACTCCACAGTCTGCATCTGACCGACGTTGGTTCCCATGCATCTGTCCCTAACTACCGACCCTGCTGACGTCAGTGTCCCTGCTGCCGACGTCGATCCTTCTGACCGACATCGGTCTTACCTACTGCTGACGTCGGTCCTCCTGACCGATGTCAGTCTTACCCTACCCGACATTGCCGACTTCGGTCTGCACATGACCGACATCGGCACCTATCTGTTCGACACCGATTCTTCCTGACCAACGCTGATACCTGTGTTCACCTGTGAGTGATGACTTTTTACCCGCGAGCTCCTTTGAATCAATCCCCATGTCCAAACTGCCCTGCTCAGAAGTATCCAGCACCATCCACTGGTTTCTATCTGCCATCTCCTCCATAAACACCAAGGCTTTCTAGTTCTTAAGCCTGTCAAATATATCTATCTTCCGCTTAAGAACATGCATCTCCTTCCTGCTCATGTGACTAAGCCTACGAAGCCACGTCTCTGCAACAGAAGAAGAATCAGTAATATAAACAAGTAGATAAAGAGTACCTATTTTCTTACCACCAGCTAATTCAAGTGCATCCGCTGTGAGAGTTCTTGTGCATCTCTCATCACCCATTATTTCTAAAGAAATTAGCCATATCTCCAAACCTGGGACCTACATGACCTTCATCAACACTTGTGTGTTGGCCGCCTACAATTTCAGCTTCACTTCCCCTTTGCCAATTCTTTGGCAAGGCTCACCAGCTCCTCTACCTACGACTGCATGGAAAGAGGCAACCAAATATTTTAACCAAGATTCAACTTTATCCAAGAAACCTCCAAAAGCATCCTATGCAATAACACCTGTAACATCTGCATCTTCAGTTCCTTCATGCTGATCTGCTACCAACCAACAATATTCTTTTACCTGCTCTTTCTTTCCATGGGACCGTAAGTGACCATCTGTGCTTTTCAACTCCTCCATTCTTAGCTTACTTTCATCTACCATTGCTCTACTCCCACTCAATCAGAAACCACTGAGAGTGACCTGTAACCAAACACAAAACCTGCTTCCTGCAACCTGAGCTCTGATACCACTTGTCAGGATGTGAAACACCAGAAGCATACAGTTGATTACCAAACTAAGCAACTTAATATGCGGAAATAACCAGAATCAACAAGTAACTAAAATTTAGAATAACACAAGATATGAGAGACAATACACAACTTGTATTAATACTTATATAGAAAAGAATATAATAAAGAAGATGCCACTTCTTCTCCACCACCTCTTCAGAGGCTTGCCACACCTCAAGTGAACACTAATTATCTCCTCAAAGCTCTCTCTCTCAGGTCCCAACACACAACTCAAACACAGAGTTGGTGTTCACCTCCTGTGCTCCACGCACACCACAAGTGCTCCACGCACTCCACAAGTACTCAAAGTACTTCAAGTAGATCTCCCATGAACCTGCAACAACCTGTAATTCAACAGACCATACTTATGGAAGGAAATCCCTTGCTTTCCTCTTTGCTCTATCCAAGTACACACCAGTACTCCAAGTAGATCCTGCCTGATTCTGCTCCTTGTTGTGTTGTTGTCCTATCTGATTTTGCACACCTGCAAATCAACCTGGTTCTGCACACCTGTGAACCTTGACCTTGCACACACATATACCTACAGATCAATAATCTTACTTACCATGTAGATCTCCTATATAGGCCATGCACCTGTGACCAAGATCCTACACACCTGAAGAATCCTGCTGACTCTCCAAAACCAGCACCCACCATGGTACTGTTGTGGAACTAGGAGGAACACCCTTGCTTACCTCACACAAAGAAGAAGCTAACTTTGCTCAACTCAAACTAGAACCCTTTTCCAATACAACCATGAGTCTATTATATAGATCTCATCCAAACAATAATTAGACATCTAATTACAATAATTAGATCCGCAGCTCTCAGTCTAAAAATAGATCTAATCATGCAAACACTTGGTTCGTTAGCTAACTGCCCGTAATAAGCTCGCAGTCGAACCACACAGGCGACCGACGTCGGTCCCTGTCTGCTTGGGGGTTGCCGACGCCGGCCGATCCATGACCGACTTCGGTTGCATTCCTGTCTTATCCTGCCGATGTCAGTTGGCCAGACCAACGCCAATCTCTATGACACTCTGCAACTCTCCTACAACCTCCTCCATGTCTGCATCAGTGAAGGTTTTAGCTCCACAACCTAACACATCTTATGAGAAGATCTTAGGAGGAAAGAGGCATATGAAGGACATGAAAAGACACTAAGTGACTAGTGGTTGTATATGTATAAAGGAAACCACTTGCTATAAACACAAATATTTGTTGGAAAATAAGTGTGATACTATGATCAGCTCATTATGGGAGATTGGTACTAGGAAAATTAAAAAGGACTTGCCTTCCCACAACATGCTCCCCACTCCTTAGGACCCCTTACAGAGCCATCAATCTACTACCAATATTGCATAGTTATATGAGAAAGTAGGTAGCAACAAATATTTTTTACTCTTCTTTTATAATCTACTATCCTACCATACCCCAAATGATCTCAGCTCTACCGTGAGGCAAAATATGGATTTTGAGATTTCATTAGAACGAGATGTGATTTAAATCATGTCTTTTAGTGTGATTAGACTTTTATGAACATGAAATATTTTTGCCTTTTGATATCATTTCCTTTTTTAAATGAATTGGCTTTTACCTTTATTTTTAAGCCTTTTTGAGCTTCTTCCTCCATATGGATTTGGAATGACCAATCATGAGAGATATAGTGATACACATGAATGATTTGTGACATAAGGTTAAAAGAAGCTAAATAACGTAAGACAAAAGATTGAATAGAAGACATAGGCTTGAAAATGAACTAGGCATGTGATCTCAATTCTCAACCCTATATATGATTAGTTTGCAAAAAAAGGAACAAGGGAAAAAGGATATCTAAAGGAGGATTGGTGAAAATACATAGTAATGAGAAATAGTCCTTTTGAACTAATCACATGATAAAATGAGATAGTAACCAAAGGGAAGAATATAAATATAACCAAGTCACCATGATAACCATCTCTGAAAAATAAAGATAAGAAACCAATCAATCATAAAGATATAAGGGAATAGTTTTGAGAAAATTTCTAAATTAAAAGAAAGAGATGATAAGAGAAAGACAATCATATACAAAAAATAAAAAAGATAACATAATCTAACTATAGTACAACAAGAAGGAGAAACTTGATATAAGATAATAAATAATTTGACACAGTGTCAAATGTTATAATTAGAATAGAAATAGGACTGGAGCACATGTCCAATACAAAAATAAATGAGAAATAACCATGCATGTGCTCATAAATATTAGTAAATCTATCCACTCATATTATCCAATACATCAGATAAGTCTCTATGAAGTTAAATGCGTACTATATCTAAGGTCTCATCAATCTTCAGTGAATATTGGGGAAATACTTCTTTTATGATCTCCTCAATTGAAAAAGTAGGAATGCTCAAAGAATAATGTTGAGGAAGAAAGTTTGGCAAAGGTTGGTCATGAGAATGCATGGAAATATGATCTATGGGAGAAGAAAGAATCATAGGTGGAGAATGCTCCCTTAACCTAATTTTCACTGATTTAGATGCTAATAAATAATGGAGGATCATTTTCACAAAGTAAAATCTCATCTAGAATCATAGATGTGATAGGAAATCATAAAGAAAGAGAAGTGTCTATAGTTTCATCAATGTTAATGGACATCTCTTCACATTGATATAAGATACTATCCTCAGATCCAAATAAAGTAGCCTCCCATCGTTCTAGAGGAGGGTGAGTGATATTCATCTTGAATAAGAGTTGCATGAGGTAGTTTCCATTACATGGAAATGTCCTCATGAGTTCAAGGAAAGGTATCTAAGATTGAATATTAGTAAGTTTCATAATGAGATCACACTCATCATAACCCATAATGATATTGTTAGATATATGTTCATAATGGTTAATAAGAACTTCAAAAGGTAGATTTGAAGAGCACTAAAACTTTTATTGATAATAATGAGAAGGTTAAAAAGAATATTGTAAAGTGTTTGGTTATTAAGAAGTAGTTAGTTTAGATTGATCTTGAAGTTTGGAATAAGTGTTAGTAGAAATTGGATTTTTATTAGTATTATCAAATGATAGAAGATAAGTATACAAATCATGGGATGTGTCATCCAAAGGAGAATTATAAATCATATCATCAAAATAGATGATATCTTCATGTGCAAAACATGATATGTCTTATGTTGGAAAACAATCTTGGAAAACAATCTTGGATAACATGATATGTCTTATGGGAAGGAGGAGTGTAGATAGGTTTTGAATCAATGAAAGCCACCACTCTTCACATATTAGTCATTTTAACCACATTATCTATGGAATTTGGTTCAACAACACTTTATGCTTTATTGGTGGAAGAAATGGGCTTATCTTGACCTTCTTGGATTGGTTGATGATTAGGCAAGGGGTCTTTATAGATAGCTATATGAGTGTTTGCTTGATTTAAGGCATGAGTTTTATCATGTGATTTATAGTCATTAAAAGCAATCTCATAGGATTTTTGATGCTTATGGATAATGGAATCATGATCAAAATTTGGGGGAAGAAGAATGTCCATAGCTAAATTATAGAGCTATGTACAAGTCTCGTGATAGTGACCCTAGCTAGCATGAAATAAACAAAATTTATTAGGATCATCCCATGATTTCATAGGTGGAGTAGGGTCAAGCTGTCATGTAAGAGGCTTGGGTAGAAGTTTAAGCAATTCAGTTGAGGATAAAAGCTTATAGACATTAATGTTTGCTGAGAAATGAGGATTAGTGTATTATTAAAAAGGAGTTGGTTATGAAGAAGTGGTAGGAAGGTAGATTACACATTATTAATGGTGTTAAATTAATTGGTAACACCATCATTGGTAATATTGTTTTTTTTATTCTTTACTAATAAGTGAGGGCCTACAAAATGTTAGGGTGGCTTGAATTGATACATGAGGAAATCTTGTCTTTTGGCTTGATCTATAGCTTCCTCTAAGGTACATGGAAAAAGGATACATACTCGATATTGTAATTTAGGAAATAAAACATTTGTAAAGAGATGAAAGAGATTGTCATTTACCATGTTATGTTCACATTTGTTTGACAATGTTTTCCATCGCTTAACAAAGGCTTGGGTAGTTTTGTTTTCATTTTGTTTGTAATTGATAAAATGGGCCAAATTGTTGTCTAGAAGATAACTAGTTTGAAATTCTTGCATTAAAGAATCTACCAAACACTTTAGATTAGTGATAGAATGTGTTCTATGTTGATTACACCAATCCAAGGCATCACTTGTGAGGGTTTTGGCTAGGATTTTGGTAGTGGTAAAGGTATTTAGCTTGACTTAATCATTGTAAATAATTTCAAATGTCTTGAGGTGAAGAGTAGGATTGGTTGATCCATTGTAATGAATTATAGTTTTTATACCTCCAATGTCAATGTTAGAAATTTGGGTGATAAGATGTTAATTTTTTAAATGTTTGATGTATTTTTTGAGTAATGGAGGTTGAGGAATGAGATTACTTTGAGAATCCTTAAGAATGGGAGGAGGAACACTTTGGTTGTGTATGCTCCAAGTCATTGGTTGAGGATTGGATTGAAGATTAAGATGGTGGTTTTGCATTCAAATCATTTTATTTGTATTATGATCTTGTAATGTATTCATTTGATTGATATTTTGCAACAATATTTGATGAGTTTGATTAGTGTTATTAGAATAAGTAGTATCGGTGTTTGTGTTGGTGTTATTGTCTTGGGTACCACTATTAGTGTTGATGTGAGCTTGACAAGATATCTAAGAATTTGAGGCACTAGTGGCAAAATTTTCTTGTAAATCAAAAGACGGACTAGTAAATGGTTGAGAGGAACAAGCACTAGAAGCATGAGTTCTTTGGTTAGCAAATGATGAACTAGTGGAATGATTAAGAATATTGAATCTTATGAGAGGCCCACTAGATGTAGAACCTACAATGTTATATGAGATAATAGGCATGGAGGTAGAAGAAGTTAATGAAGATGTCATGGCATAAGGAGTCAAGATTGGAGGAAGAGATTGAGAAGCAAATAAATTGGTACCCTTGAATCCAGTTGAGAAAGTGGGAGTAGGATAATAAGGCTCCTCAACTTGATGACTAATCATGAGGTTATAGACAGTTGAAGGATCCTTCCCTATATGTTGAGGTAACTAGATGATAAAGAAGAGCATTTCAGGAGTATACTCTATCTCAATCAAATCCTATAAGAAAATAAGAGATTTTTCATCTAAAGGTGTATGAGGAGGTGTCCCATAGCTCATCGTGCGGGTTCCAATATGAACAGTACTAGCATTCACAAAAGGAGACCTACTTTATCTATGGGAAACCATATTAGGATTGGTGAATTTCATAATGTCTATTGATTAAACTTCATTGTTGTCATGAAATATAAAGTCCATGATGAAAGAAAGAGAAGCATGATGAGAAATCAAAGAATCAAAAAGTGACTGAAATAGTATTAGGTCGACTTGGTCAACCCAGTGCAAAATAGGGAATGTAAAACTATACATGGTCCATAGGGTTGACCTAGTTTAGTGAATAGTGACTAGAAAAAAGAGGTAAACAATTTTTTAATATTACTAGGTCGACCAAGTTAACCTAGCATAGTACACAGGGGCTGAAAAAGATATAGGGTCGACAAGGTCAACCTAGTATAGCAAACAAGGAAGAAAAGAAAGATGATAATAAGCTATGAATTAAAGAAATATAATTGAAAGTAATGTAAAAAAGTAGTAAGTAACTAAAGGGAAACAAATATTCAATTCAATTGATGCTAGCAAATCTAGCTAACACACACAAAGCAAAATCTTTCACTAACACTAGCTAATACAAGCTTTCACTCACATAATTGATCAAAGAGAAAACAAATAACTTGAAAGTAAAGATAACTGTTTGGTCAATCTAAAATGTTGATTATATTATTAAGAATTATTTTAAATGTAAAGAAAGATTGGCTATAGGTGAGGTACTAGATTAAAATCTACGGATAGTTTCAAGTAACTTTAGGATGAAAGGGACTGTAGTGGAAATGATACAAGCTTGGTATTGGGGCCTAACCCCCAACTTCACACACCATATTAATAATGGTAATGAGTGACTAGACAAAATATACCATTAACCATGATTTATACTTAACCAGAGCATCAAGTCATCTTCCCCATTAGTGATGAAATTTAAGTAGGTAGACTTTGGTAGTCAAATCTTTTAAATGTGTGTTGATGCTAATGTGGTTTTGTCAGGCGTGCATAAAATAGAAATAGTGAGACTAAGTGATTAATTGAAAAACACCTAATTCAACTATGTGAACTATTATAATCATGAAAGCAACTTAAAGGAAAGATGTGATTAACATATATGGTTCATTCTAGCTTTGAAACAAGTTATATGTTAGAAACCATATGGATAATCATATAGAACAAGGTCAATAGGTTAAAACTTGTACTATGTAAGAAAATTATGAAAGTGAACTAGATTACTCAAGTTAACCTAGTTATTTTAGCAAAGACAGAACATAGAATTAAGTCCACAGGGTCAACCTAGTTGACTATATGGAGGCAATTTTGAAGACTACAAATTTGAAAGGAAAGTATAGAGAAGGAAAGATAAAGAGGAATAGAAATTTACTTGAATGGTTTAGATATGAAAAAGAGAATATTGCTGATCTAAGACCTTGGAGAAAATTGGAAAAAACCTACAAACTGGTTTGAGCTGTTTGATCAATTTGTACAAGAACTTGCTAAAAGTTTGCTAGTTCAACCTACTCAACGTAGTAGGCTAAACAAGAAGTCTGATAACCTACAAAACATATACTAGGTTGAGTTGGTTAATCCAGTTGTCTGAACATAATTTTGCAAGTTTTGGAAACCTATACTAACTCAAGCTGGTTGAGCTAGTTATTTCTTCTACAAACCTACACATAGAAATAAATATACTAGGTTGATAGGATCGATCCAACACAATAAAGATATTATAAAAATAATGATGAATAGAAATGAAATAAGTTAAAGAAATATTATATGGTTTTTATTCATGTCAGGTTCACTAGAATGTATGAAATCAAAATTATAGCATGTCCATAAATCAATCCTAGATCAGATGGGATAGAACACACCTACACTTCTTGTTGGGGAGCATAAATTGGCTAAGAGGGAGTATGACCAATGTGAGGATCCACTAGACCCAATTAGTGGATCACTTGTCACAACACACTATGTGAGTCAGGGTTCCAAAGTGTATAGTCTAACAAAATTACAAAAAAAAACCCTAAAAGAGTCATATGATTTAATATTTTACTAATATAATAATAATAATAATAATAATAATAATAATAATAATAATAATAATAATAATAATAATAATAATAATAATAATAATAATAATCATCATCTAGTGTGCTCCAAAGCTTATGCCACAAAGTGGGAGTTAAAAATAAAAAAAATAGACAATTAAACTAAACATTTATAAAAGGTATATACCCACATCAAGGTATATGAAATCCTAATACATGGAAGATAAGAATAAAAATGCACTATCTATGTACTCTTACAAATGAGGAATAAAGTTAGGAATACATACCTTTGAAGATGAACTTGTCAAACCTCAATCTCCTCCTTGGCCAAGGTGCTTCTCAAGAAATTATCATTGTATGTAAGGATAACTAAGACAAATAATCTCTAGGATACACAACCTATCCAAGCATCCAAAATACTTATCCACAAGATGAGATCAGAGATCCAAAAAAAGTATTGAACCCTAAATCTTTATTCCACAAGTAGAATGGTCAATAGGCAAATGTTTGTTCACACTTTTTCACTTAATTCTTCACTCTTATTATATGTTAAAGAATGGATTTTTAATATAGTATTATCTTATCCTAAAATCATTGATGAATGTTGGCTATGTTAGGTCGACCCAATCGACGTAACATGTTTTTGGGTCTAACTCACTAGGTTTATGCTAGGTCGCCGAGAGGCCAACAAATCAAAAGAGAGAAAAAGTCCCTAAACTACTCTAGGTCAACTTGGTCGACCTAACACAACCAATATATCAAGAGGGTGCTAAGGAAAAAAATGAAGGATAAAACATATTAAGTGATAGGAATAGGTAGAACTAAGAAGAATAAGCTTGGGTTCAATGGTTTCAAGAGGCTAGTGTGTAGATGTCATGTGGAAAAAAGAATGACAATATTACAAAGCACTAATGGTTTGCCCACCCGTTTCTTGGTGCACCCCTTAAGACATGCACTCAGAGAGATTGAGACTCGATAGGTTCTTTTAAGATACAAAGTGTTAGTAATCAATTAAAATTTAAAAATAATATGTGTATACATATTATATTAAAAATCTATTTTAGAGAGGGTTAGTTTTCTCTCAGTAACCTTTGGAAGTGTGATAGCTAGGACCTAGTTCGAGGGAAGTGAGTTATCACCATTTTTTAAGTTAGTTTGAGAAACATGTTCTACTTTAGTAAGGGGGTTTGACAGATATTCATTGGTATCTCATATATTGTTAAGTTTTAAATAAGTATCAAATGTTACTTGAGTATCAGGTACTTTATTCTCAAGTAAATGTAAATTATGACCACGAGAGAGAGAGAGAGAGAGAGAGAGAGAGAGAGAGAGAGAGAGAGAGAGAGAGAGAGAGAGAGAGAGAGAGAGAGAGAGAGAGAGAGCGAGAGAGAGAGAGAGAGAGAGAGTATTTTCATGTTAGCTATTGTTTGGTTGAACAAGAGAGATTAGTGAGGTAGGATAACATTGAGAACATGTAGATTCTATTTCCTTTTCATTATAATCATCATTATCTCATGGTTCATCAAAATTAGAATTTAATACAAGTAAGAGTAGAATAAGTGGCATACACATAATCCTTAAGTAAGAGAATGGGAAATATTTTAACTTTTTCTATTATTAAATGTGCCATCATATGTAGTTGTCATGCAATGGATTTGTTCACTAAATATGTGTGGAATGTAATCATGACTATCACTTTCAATTTTCAAATCCAGGGTAGAAGAAGTAGAAATGGAATTGGAATAAAGGTGATAAAATGATTTCATATACCTTAGTTTATCCATTGTTAAATGGTGTAATATCATTAGTACTCGATTTTCCAAATTTAACTATGAAGGGTAAAAAAGATGCATTGTTCCTATTTACTTTACTTGACACGTGAAAAGATGTCCTTTCGTGTATTTCACTTATATTAATTTAATTTGAATAAAGAGGTATCAAAATTAGTTGAAAAATATAGGATCACATTGGAATAAGAGGGTAAGTGTACAAATTTTGGGGATAAAAAGTGGCCTACACATTGACTCATGGACATGATTTTCATAAAATTTTAGAAATATAAACTTTTGGAGATAAGTTAAGATAATGTAAAAACATGAAATATAGAATGTTGTGTCTAGTTTTCAAAACACTATTTTTTTAAAAATGGCTAAATATAACTATGTCAGACATCTAACATTTGAAGAAGAACTCCTATTTTTTTAGAAAACATAGTAGATAGATAGTCATTCTATGCACCATTTATTGAGCAACGAGTAATATTTTTTGAAACCCTTTGGGGAAAATTTAGATAAGATATTATAGTATGTCACACACACACACACACACACACACACACACACACACACACAAACACACACAATTTTTTTTCAATGAATACTATCTTTTAGAATTATGTAAATTAATAGATCTTAAAAACTAACAAAAAATAGATATCCATCCACACGGTTTGCCTAACTACCACAAAAAATGAAAATCAATTTTTCTTTAATGTGTATATAATTAGGCCTAGTTGGTTACCATATAAATTATTTTCCACTTGGATCAACTAAATACAAATTAAATAAACATGTATAGGTATGTATGTTTTCAGCATGTAGTGGCCTAAAAAAGGCATAGTTAAAGTCAACATAGTTTGAAACATTAAATTAGTCCAAAAATTATAAAAATCATATTTTTAGAAAGAAGAGAGCATGCTTTTCATGATAGTATTATGTTTTTGAATTTTCACATTAAAATTCTTAGTGTATTTGGAAATCAAAGTTGATTTTTTTTGCTTTTTATCATACCTTTCGAAAATCAGTTGTACATTGATAGTCCAAGCCATTATCTTTGGAATACAAGCCATTATAGACCCAAAAGGCATGGGAATTAAATTTGAATGAAAATGCCATGATCATGTTAATAATGTGATCATGTTATTAATTCTATTATTGCAGTCATGTTACTCAATAACATGATCTTATTACTCAATAATGCAATCATGTTACTGGATAATGTGATCATGTTACTCAATAATGTGATCACGTTACTCAATAACATGATCGCATTAATCAATAACATAATCATGTTACTATATAATTTTACATTTCTATTGTTACATTTATTTTCTTATACTTTAAATTTAATTTAGTAAATATAAGAAATTAGGGTCACTCAACATCTGATAGAGTTGATATCACAGTTTCACATCTTATGATGTGGAAAATAATTTTTTAGAAACCAATTTGGTCAGTACTTAGGCATTTTTTGGGTCTAGGTATTGAACCTAGTGATTAAAGTACATAACATTTGCAATTGATATACATTTTTGATAAATGTATAGTCATTTTTTAGGTTTTTATGCCTTTTGAATTGATTCTTAGAATTTATAGGAGTCCTAGGTTTGTAAAAAATTAAGTTTGGAAAATAATCATTTATAAATTGATACAAAGTTGTGTGATTGGGGTAGTGTGGGTCATATTGATGACCTGAACACATCAAATGACCACTTTGTATTAATTTCACTTGTTCATCATCCCTCCCTTATCCTTAATCACTTCTTATTCCTCCCTCATTACCCCTAATCACTCTCTCATCATTCCTCATTATGCCTAATCACTTCCTCATTGACCCTCAGTGTACATAATCATATTTAACCACTCCCATATCATCCATATGTTTTGCATAGTATCTTGGTGTCCTAATAATGTCATGGTTGTCATTGATGTCGAACTAGGTCATGATTTGTGGTACATTAATGAAAAAGTGACCAGATTGATAGCTTAGAGAGTATATGGCATACTTTAAGATCAGTATAGACAAAGAAGAGATTGTGAGGCATCCATAAATGGCTTGGTAAAGTTTTGATATGTCATTTGATGATTTTAAAAGAAAAACATACTCTTTTAGCTTAAGAAAAGCCAAAACATCACTACGCATGATACTGCTATGAATGAACCATCAAGGTTGTGCATTCAAAGTAGGTACTCAAAAAGTGAATAATACTCAAAGGTTTTCATGGATATGTATATAGTGTGAAGAAGGTACCCCTAAGATTTAGACTCTGGATGTGTTTTCTAGATCAAGTTATAAGCCTTCAAAGTTTATCTTGTAGACTGATGTGCCATAGACCATGAAGTTTAACTGCATTTAAATCTAGGTTCAACTAGTAAATATATATCTAATGGTGAACATTCTTCATATATATTATTATCCAATAGTGCACGTGAGGTCAATATGTTAAAGGTTCCTAAGATTGTACACGCTAGTGACATGTGTCTCAATCTTAATTATTTTATAGAATATCAATGGCACGTGGGATTTCTAAGTGACACAAGAGCAGGTTCTGAAAGCAATGTGATCATAAGGCATGTGGGACTACCAAGTGGTGTAAGAGTGGGGATTGATAGTAATGTGCTTACAAGGCATGCAATGGTGCCAAGTGTCTTAATCATTGAAACACAAATTAATGATAAATAGTGAGCATTAAATATTTAAATTCAAGAGGGTCACAAGGATATTAATGGAGAATGTTTTAGAAATTTTCCATGGGACATGAGATGAAGAAATGTGTTTTTAATGTTTGTATTACACATTGATTGTTGGCATTTGTATTAGCATAGGGAAAAACTTGTTTGCAGTATTTTGATAATATCTTTTGATCTAGGATGAATTTACTGATGGTGTCAAATTAAAAGATGAATAAAAATTCAATGTTCATCCATAAAATGAGTTATGAAGTTGAATGTATGTATAGTCAAAGATATTGATCTTCAGATTTGAATACGTGTTTGACCTTATTTTGTATGTGAATAGAGAAGGATATTTGAGTTGTTATTGATAGAATTTTGACATTTCAACATGAAATACCTATCAAATAGTTTTATAGACTCCTTGAGGACTATATATGTGGATTTTGGAGGTTTTTTCATTCCATTAGTGTGAACAATTGCTTATAATTTGAATTTGTTTGTTGAATGTAATGGCAGATTGAGTAACCATGTTGCAGGAGTGAGTCAAAAGTGTTGTGAGCATAAATAAAAAATAAAATTAGTATGGAGATGTTATATATGTCTATAAGTCTAATGAAAAATTATTATATGTCATGATATTCCATTAATAAGATATATATATATATATATATATATATATATACATATACATACACACACACACACACACACACACACACACACACACACACACACACACACACACACACACACACACACACACACACACACACATATATTCAAAATAGTATAACTATATTTTGATTGTGTGACCAACCTCAGTGGTCATTTTGAGAGAGTTGTTTTTAACTGCTTAGATCTTCTGTTAAAGTGTTTAAATAACATGGAGGTGTTATATATGTAATTAAGGGTTTACCCATGTGATCTAATCATATGTATATGTGAAATATTTTATTTTTTTCTCTATAAGTTTGAGACTATGTTTTCTATATATGAAGACCTAAAGAGCAAGGAGATTTAATTGGTAAGTTAGATTATTGATTTGGAGTTCCATGTGGCATGAACCAATTAGTTATTAACAAAGGGTATATTTCAGACATGTTTTATGTGTTTTAAGGTTTGGTATAATACTAAAGTGGCCTAAGTATTTGAAGTTGTAATGTGTGAGTATGAAGGCCTAATTGTTTTAAGTCTCACTAAGACATCGTGGTAGTTTGGGGATAATGAGGTAATGACTGACCTATGTCGAGTGTTTTTCTAAAATTTAATGTGTGCATAGAACTATGATATATGTGTTTAAAATATGTAAATCATATTAACTAACCAAAATGGGTTAAAGGAAGATATTGGTTTAAGTACAAGGTCTAATTGGATTAATTATGCTAGTTGTGGAAGTGTGGATTCAAGTGAAGGAAAAAACCTTTGAAAGATAAGGTATAGGTCATTTTCAAACAATAGAGAGTAGAAATGATCAGTCATGATTGTCTAATCAAGTTGATGAAGGTGAACACATAGGTCAATGGACCTAAGAAACCTAGAAGAGGCAGATTGAGAGAATAATCCCTAGAAAATGTTTAAGAGTGATCAAAAAGGGTGTTTTGGATTCATAGATTGAATGTGCAAGTTTGTGAGAGTGTAAAGGGGAAAGAGTTAAAATAAGATAAGACCATTATCAGGTGTAGAATACATTAGATCAGAAGTAGATATTAGATCAAGGTAACTATGTTAGTGCTTGTGTTGAGTGTGGAGCTCTTTTGGGCTATCATATGACCGTGGTGACACATTTTGGGTGATTAGAGACCTCAAAAAATATAGGTAGCACATTTTACCTCAATCCATATTTTTTGAAACCTTAATTCTATGTGAGTGGAAAATTCGTAGATATTTATAATTTCTATGTCTTCCTTATTTTCTGGAGTGAGTAGTTAGATATCCATTTGCCATGTTGACTTCCATGTATAGTGGAAGTGGGATTCACTTCCATGGCTTGTGGAGTTAGTTTTCATATCCTTGAAATTTTTGAGATCCTTTTGTGGAGGATATATGAGGATGGTGAGTTCCTCTTTACATGGGATTTTGGGTAAGCATGACTAGGTGGAGGATGGGTGTCTTCTTGATGATAATGCTTATCTTGGATATGTATTACAAAACTATCATTTTTTGGTAGGTTCTTTCCTCATTTTTTATACATACAGGTGTAGTGTGAATATTCAAAGTGATGTTTTTTGTTTTTAGCATGTGGTAGAGTAGCTCGTGGTATGTGATTATACATGTATAGGTATGGGAGAGCATGTGTGCAGAATTGTTGTCAAATTTTAGTTTTCGATTAGCAATTTAGAATTCTAAAGGAGATTTTTAATCTCTATAAAAGTTTCTTTGTCATTAATTTTATTTATGAATTTCATGGTTCATGTATCCCACATTGGGTGAACCACAGTATATCTATGTTATGGTCTTTATTGTTGTTTTTATTTTATTAATTAATGCTTTCAATTACTATGATTTGAGGAATTGATTTTTGGATTCAATAGTGCATAATTAAATCTGATTTTAGAAATTTAAATTTTGATTTTATATAGATTAAATATAGTTTAAATTCATTTAATTCCTAACAACTAGTATCTGAGCTTTGGTGATTTTGTTGAAGTGGTAAATCACAGGAAGGGTTAATAGCTTGAGTGGGAGCTATGGGAGCAAAGATCATATTCAAAGTTAATAAATTTAAGGGAAAGAATTTTGCATTATGGAAAATTAAATTGGAATATTACCTATATCATAAGAAACTTTTATATCTCCTTGGGGGGAAAGGAGGATAACCTATAGCTATGAGTGATGCAGATTGGACATTGCTTGATAGGAAGGCATTGGGAGCCATACAATTATGCCCTACATATTCTATTACATTTAACATTTTATATGAGAAATCTACAAATGATCTCATGGATAAACTTAGGAAGTTGTATGACAAACCCTCTGCCTCAAATAAAAAATTTATTATTAAAAGATTGTTTAATATGAAAATGTTTGAGAATGGTTCTCTTACGAGTAATGTAATTGATTGTAATATGGTTGTAAGTATGCTTACTTCTATTGTAATTAGTTTTGATGATGAATTTAGAGATTTTTTTATTTTGTGTTTTTTACATGATAGTTGTGATATCTTGGTTATGGATATGAGTAATGCAATCCTTACTAAGGGAAGATTAAATTTTAAGGATGTTGTAGGTGTGATTATTACTGAGGAAATATGAAGGAAAATAACTGGTGAATCATCTTTAGGTAATGATTTTTTTATTGAAACTAGAGTGAGGCAAAAGGACAAGACTAAAAAAAATCATGGAAAACCAAAGGGTATATAAAAATCTAGATCTAGAGCCAAGATGATATGCTTAAATTATGGGAAGACTGAACACTCAAAGAAGTATCATTGGTCACTTTAGGATAGTAATTCCAATAAGGAGGAAACAAATGAGGTAAATTTGACATTAGGTATATCATGTTAGGATGACTTAATTCTTTCTTTGGATATTTTTCATGAGTCTTAGGTATTAGATTTCAGGGCTTCTTTTCATGCCATGCCACATATGTAGTATTTTACTAATTATGTTCAAGATAATTTAGGACATATTTATCTTGGTGATGATAAAGTATGTTGGATAGTAATGAAATGTTGTGTTCAAGTTAAAATATAGAAAGGGAACACATGGATACTTAAGGATGTCAAACATGTGCCTATGTTGAGATGGAATTTGGTTTTAGTGGGGCAATTGGGCAGTGAGGATTGTTTGATAATGTTGACTATAGATTCTTAGAAAGTTACCAAAGGTGCTCTTGTGATTTTGAGAGGTAATAAAGTTGGTACTTTATATTTGAATAGTAGTTTTGATTCTTGTGATTAGTTGATGCAGATGGAAATGCAACTATGTGGTATTACAGACTTAGTCATATGAACCATAAGGGCACGGAGATCTTAAAAGACATGTTTCTTGGACTAAAAGACATTGGTTTAGACTTTTGTGAGATTTTTTGTATGAGAAACATATTTGAGTTAAATTCCTAAAATTTTGACCCACAAATAAAGAGCACAAGTTAGAATTGGTACATTAAGATATATGGGGACCAACTCAAGTATATTATATTGGTCGTTCCAATTATTATGTCACTTTTTTTGATGATACAACTAGTAAATTTTAGGTTTATTGCATTAAAAAAAGTCTTATGTGTTTGACACTTTTAAGAAGTGGAAAGTCTTGGTTGATAATGAAAAAGATATTAAATTGAAATTTATTAGATCAGATAATAGAGGTGAGTATTGTAGTAATGTTCTCTTTTATTATTGTTCTAATAATGGAGGTTGTAAGTAAAGGATGGCTCTAAAAACTCCATAGTAGAATGGAGTATCTTAAAGGATGAACAAAAAAATAATGGAACATGCTAGGAGCATGAGGTTATATGCTGGGTTACCTTTATAGTTTTGGGTAGAGTTAGTTAGCAAAACAATTTATCTAATTAATAAAGGACCTTCAATGATTTTAGATGGAGATATTCTTGAACAAGCTTGGTCTGGTAATAATGTTGATTATTCTTTTCTTAGATTATTTAGATGTGAGGGTTTTTCTCTCATCAAGAAAGAGGATAGGACCAAGTTAGAGGCAAAATCATTAAAATGTACATTTTTTTTGTTATGGTGAGGATGACTTTGGTTTATATTTATAGAGAATTAAAGATAAAGAATATTTTGGTCTAGAGATGTAATCTCTATCCAAAAAGTCATGTATAAAAATTAGTTAAAAGAATAGGAACAAAAATAGTACATAGTATTAGATGACATTATAGATGGTAAAGTATCTAATGAATCAGTTCAGGAACCTTCTACACAATGACCCCAAAATCATACTTCTAAGGTAAAAATAACACCTACCCTTTTTTCTCATTTGAATTATTTGTTACTCACTAACAATGGAGAACCATAGTGTTATGTGGAAGTAATGCATGTAGATGACATGAAGAAGTGGGAGCCAGCCATGGATGTGGAGTATAGATCTCACATGGGGAACCAAACATGGGATATGGTAAGGCTACCCAAGGGCAAGAGTGCATTCCCAAATAAGTGGATCTTTGGAATGAAAGTATAAGATGAAGGAGGAAAAAGGTCTATGGCTAGGATGGTGGTCAAGGGATTTGCATAAAAATTAGGTATTGATTTTGATGAGATTTTTTCTCTTGTTGGAAAAATGACTTATATTAGGACTAATCTTGGTTTACTTATAGTTGAGGATTTGCACTTAGAATAGTTAGATGTGAAAATTACTTTCTTCATGGTGATTTGGATGAAGAGTTTTATATCGAACAACCATAGGGATATGACGTCAAAGGTGAGGAGAAATATGTGTGTAGAATAAAGAAGGGCTTGTATGGCTTGAGAAAATCTCAATGGTAATGGTATAATAAATTTGATTGTTTTATTTTAGAAAAAGAATATCAAAGGTGTAATTCTGACCATTACATGTAAATAAAACATTTTGATGATGGTTCTTTTATTATATTATGCTTGTATGTGGATGACATGTTAGTTAAAAGAAATAACATGAAACATATTTATATACTTAAGAAATAACTTAGTGACTCCTTTTATATGAGGGATTTGGGTGTAATGAAGAAAATTCCTTGGTATAAGGACTAGTCATGACAAAAAGGAGAGGAAGCTAATTTTACCCAATTAGAGTATGTGAATAAAGTATTGGAAAGGTTTATAATGTTAGATGCTAAATAGGTTAATACTCCTTTTATAGGCCACTTTAGATTAT
The DNA here is from genome assembly GCA_037957365.1 of Torreya grandis. Classification (NCBI taxonomy): domain Eukaryota; kingdom Viridiplantae; phylum Streptophyta; class Pinopsida; order Cupressales; family Taxaceae; genus Torreya; species Torreya grandis. The sequence continues at coordinate 1,252,674 of JARHVA010004550.1, forward strand.
CAAAGGAGCAGTGTCCCAAGATAGAGGTTGAAAAGCTTAAGATGTCCAAGGTACCTTACTCATCGGTAGCTAGAGGCTTGATATATGCCATGGTTTGTACTAAGATAGATATTACCCATGTAATGGGAGTTATGAGCAGGTATATGAGTGATCCTAATTATGGGAATTGACAAGCATTGAAATGGATTTTTTAGTATTTGAGAGGAACCATGGATGTTGAATTATGTTATGGTGGATAAGATACCACATTTCATGGTTATGTAGACTTGGATATGGTAGGGGATATTTATAGCAGGAGTACGATAGTGTATATATTTAATTTTGGAGATACAATGGTTAGTTGGAATTTTAGGATACAAAAGGCTATGGCTTTGTCAACCACAAAGGTAGAGTATGTTTTTACCATAAAGTATAGCAAAGAGATGATTTGGTTATAATAGTTATTTCAAGAGTTGGGGTATGATCAAGATTTTGAGAGACTACACAGTGATAGTTAGAGTGTTATTTATTTTTCAAAGAACTCCAATTTCCACTTGAGGTTGAAACATATTTAATTACATTATCACTTCATCAAGACATCTTTGGAGGAGAACTTGGTGAAACTGGAGAAGATTCATACTATATAAAATCTTGTGGATATGATGACCAAGGTGGTCAAATTGGATAAATTGAGACTATGCTCAGATTTGGTTAGCTTTAGTGGTCAAGGAGCAATGCTGGATTTTATTTTGGAGAATTGGTATCCAAGTAGGAGAATTTTGAGTGTAGATCCCTTTAGAGCTATCACATGACCATGTTGGCACATTTTATGGGCTTAGAGAGCTCCACAAATGTTGGGAGCACGTTTTTAGCTAGTCCAATTTTTATAGAACCTTGCTTTCATGTGAGTGTAATATTCTTAGATATTTCTAATTTCTATGTTCCTTATTCTATGAAGTAAGTTGTTAGATATATATCTTCCATGTTGACTTCCATGTTTTGTGGAGTTACTTGTCATTTAATTAAAAGTTGTGAGAGCCTTCTGTGAAGGAGAGATGAGGATGGAAAGTTTCTCCTTATGTGGGGTTTTAGATAAGCATGATTATATGGAGGATGGGTGTATTCTTAAGGATAATATTTATCTTAGATAAGTATTATGCAATTCTCCTTATTTAGTGGGTTTTATCATCATTTAGTATATATACTGGTGTAGTGTGACTATTCTGAGTGATGTGTTTATTTGTAAGGTGTGGTATGTGATTATATAGGTAAAGGTGTGGTTGAGCATATGTACATAATTTTTGATATATTTTAGGTTTGGATCAATAATTTACAGAATTCTTGTCAAATTCTAGATGATATTTTTTATCTTTATAAGAGTTTCTTTGTCATTAATCTTATTGAAGACTTTCTTGGTAGATGTATCCCACATGGGGTGAAACACGATATATATGTGTTATGGTTTCTATTAATGTTTTCATTTTATCCATTGATGTTTTCAATTAAGATTATTTGAGGAATTGATTTCATGGTGCAATAGTGCGTAATTAAATCTAATTTTACACATTTAAATTTTGATTTTATGTGGATTAGATATGGTTTGAATTCATTTAATTCCTAATAGATTTGTTACCTAGGAGGTTGGTTCCTCCTCCTGGGATGGGTGTCTAAATAAAATTAGGGATGGGTGTTCCTTGATCAGTTGGTGCTAGTATAAATATTTGATCTTGTAATTATAAGACTTTATTCCATCTTGTAGGGTTTAACACGTTTTATCTGCCAAGAGGGTTTCTCACATATATCATGTGTTTTATGTTTGATCTTGTTTTATATTCCATGTTCATTATGATGAATGATGTATATGATTAATGATTATATGTGTTGAATGGTTAAGGAAAGGAATTAGATTGAATATCTAGTATGATTGATTCACACCCCTCTCACAGTGATTGTACCTCTAATAATTGGTATTAGAGTAGGACCTTATTTATAAGTTTAACCACTTTAAGGTGATCCAAGGTACAGTATGGCTAAGCAATTGAATATAGATAATCAAGAGTTGATGGCTCAAGTAGAGGTTACTTATGTATGCCTAAAATCATGTGAAGAAAATTGTAACCAATTTAATGCACATTTTTAGAAGTATAGAGGTAAGATGAGCGTGTATGATCAGGAAGAATCTAAAAATAAGATTATGGCCTCAAGATTTAAGGATATTAAGGATGAGTACATCAAGATCAATAAGGAGCTAGAATCCTTGAAGGAAAGATCAAGATCAAAATATTATATAGATAATATCAATATTCTTGAGGTTCAATTAAGGGTTACAAAGACAAATCTAAGTTCAAGAAATTAAATATAGAAAATCAAGAGTTGATGACTCAAGTAGACGTTACTTATATATGTCTAAAATCAATTGAAGAAAATTCCAACTAGTTCAAGGCACTTCTTGAGAAGTATAGAGGTATGATGAGCAAGTATGATCACGAAGAATCTCAAAATAAGATTATGGCATCAAGCTTTAAGGATATTAAGGATGAGTACATCAAGATCAATAAGGAGATAGAATCCTTGATGAAAAGATCAAGATCAAAATATTAAATAGATAATATCAACATTATTGAGGATCAATTAAGGGTAACAAAGATAAATCTGAGTTCAAAAGGGGAAGAATGTAGACATCTCAAGACTCAGCTAGAAGAGACAAATGCTATGTTGAGTTCAAAGCAAGGTGAGTATGGTATGTTATGGAACCTATTTCTAAATTATAATGTATTTTAAATACATTGAATATAAAATATACTGTACACTCTTTATAAATTCTCATGGGGGTTTAGGGGTTTTAGTGCCTAAAAATGGGGGTTTTGGGATGGTAGCCCTTGAAAAAAAATTAGACCCCTTAAAGGGGAACCATTTTAGGTTGAATTAGTTCATGTTTTGGTACCCATTATTTTTAAAAACCACCATGTTGATGTATTATGTATAGATGGATATATAGTAGGTAATACATCATGAGAATAAGGGTTTAATAAGGAAGAATATAGTGTGTGAATTTAAGTACAAATTCAGGAGAGTTTGTAGAGCACATATCCAAAAAATATTTGTGCATTATAATTGTGAGAAAGCAAATATGAGAGTGGATTATAATCTTGTGGCTTGTAATAGAATTTAAGGAAGTGTTTCTTGGTGGATGTATCTCATATTGGGTTAACCATGTTAAATCTAGTCTTTTTGTTGTGCATTTTTATTTCTATTCTTTATGCATCTTTATTATTATTATTATTATTATTATTATTATTATTATTATTATTATTATTATTATTATTATTATTATTATTATTATATGAAATTATTGCACAATAACTTCTAATTTATTCCTAAGAAAGGGTTTCAAAGATTCAATTTGTATTTGCTAAAGTGTTAAATCATAGGAAGGGTTATTAGTTTAAGTGGATGCTATGACTGATGATAGCAGATCAAAGGTTGAAAATTTTAATGGAAAAAACTTTGGTCTATGAAAGATGTAGATGGAGGATTAAATCTATCACAAGGACCTCCATGGTCCACTAGGAGGAAAACTAAAGCAATTAGTGAGTATGACAAATGAGGATTGGGAGATGCTTGAAAGGAAAGCTCTTGGGGCCATCCGGTTATGCCTTGCATCTTTTGCCATGTTTAATATATCATAGGAGAAGACCATGGAAGGTCTCATGAATATGTTAGGGAAGTTAAATGGGAAACCCTCTGCTTCAAATAAAATATTTTTAATGGAAAAGCTATTTAATATGAAGATGTTTGAAAATGGTTCAGTTGTTGATCATCTAAATGAATTTAATATGGTTATGAGTATGTTGAAATGTGTAAAAATTTATTTTGATGATGAAGTAAGGGAGTTAATTATTTTTTTTTCATTACCAAAGAGTTGGAATAGCCTAGTAATGGTTGTGAGCAACTTGGTCTCTAGTAGTTCCAATTTTATGTTTAAGGATGTCATAGGAGTAATCTTTAGCGAGGAAATGCAATAGAAATTTTTTAGGGAGACTTATACTTAATGCGATGATTTGGTGGTCAAGAGTAGAGGGAGAATTTTTTTTAGAGGAATAGGAAAGCATGGAAAGTCAAATGGTCCTGAAAGGTCAAAATCAAGCAACAAGATGGTATGCTGGCATTGTGAAAAGGATGGAGATGTAAAGAAGAATTCTTTGTCTTTTTAGAACAAGAACAAACATTGAGTAGATACTAAGGAGGTGAATGTGGAAATAGGTAATTTTTGTCAAGGTGCATCAATTCTCTCCATTGATAATATTGTTGAGTCTTAGGTTTTATATTTAGGGGCTACTTTTCATGCTACACCATATAGGCATTATTTTATTAATTATGTTGAAGGCGATTTTAGACATGTTTATCTTGGTGATGATGAGCCTTGCATCATAGTAGGAAAAGGAAGTGTTTAGATCAAGATGTATAATGGGACCACTTGGGTACTAAAGGATGTCAAGCATGTGCCTAAGTTGAGAAGGAATTTGGTATCCATAGCATATCTAGGTAGCGAAGGTTATATGGTGATATTTACATTAGATTATTGGAAGCTGAGAAAGGGTGCTCTTGTGGTATAAAGAGATAATAAGGTTGGTACCATGTATTTATCAACTATTGTTAACTATTGTAATTTAGTTGTTGTAGATGCTAATGCAAATTTTTGGTATAATAGAATCGATCACATGATCCACAAGGGCATTCAAATTATGAAGGATTGGTTGCCCAAATTGAAAGGGTCTAATTTATATTTCTATGAAGACTATGTGTTATAAAAATGGAAAAGGTTAACGTTTCTAAGGTTTGGACCTATGAGGAAGGAGAATAAGTTGGATCTGGTTATGCATATGTATAGTGGATGGCTCAGGTGTCTTCTATTGGTGGGTCATCTTATTATGTCTCTTTTATTGATGATGAATATACAAATTTTTAGGTGTATCGAATTAGGATAAAATTTGATTCATTTTATACATTTAAAATATGGTAATCCTTTTTTGAGAATGAAACAATTCTAAAGTTAAAATGTCTTAGGTCAGATAATGGCGGGGAATATTGTAACAATGAATTTTTTTATTACTATTCAAAGAATGAAATTCTTAGACAAAGGATGGTTACAATAAATCTAAAAGAGAATGGAGTGTTAGAAGGGATGAATAATACTATCATGGAGTGTACTAAGAACATGATATTTCATGTAGGACTACCTCTTCAGTTTTGGGTAGAAGCAGTAAACATGGTTGCATATTTGACAAATAAAGGACCTTCATCTTCTTTAGATAGATGCATACCTTAGGAATATTGGTCTGGTAAGAAGGTTGATTATTCATTTATTATAATATTTGTATTTTAATCCTTAATTCATATTGATAAAGATGATAGGACCAACTTATAGGCTAAGTTTGAAAAGTGCTCCTTTATTGGTTATGGTGAGGATGCCTTTAGTTTCTGGATTTGGAGTCTTAAGAAAAATAAAATATTTCTATTTAGGAATGTTGTATTTAATCTAAAATTAATGTAGAAACAATATTTTTATGATAAAAAAGAGGATTACGCAATATTAGAGGACATTTTAGATGATAAATTGTCTAAGCAACTCTTCAGGTACGTACTCCACAAGAACCCCAAATTCCTAGGGTGAGAAGGTTTTCAAGGGTACGAAGGGAAATTATACATTTTTATTGAACTCCTAATTATTTATTACTCAATAAAAATAGAGAACCAAAGTTCTTTGAGGGAACCAATGCAGGTAGATGTTAGGAATAAGTGGGAGTAAGCAATGGATGAGGAGCATCAGTCTCTCATGAAAATTTAGACTTGGAATTTAGTAATCCCACCTAAAGGTTAGATATTATTTTATAAAAAGGGGGTGTACATAATTAAATATGATGAAGGAGCCAAGAAAATGTATATGTTCCAATTGGTGGTAAAGGGTTTTTCAAAAAAGAAGGGAATTGATTTTGATGAGATTTTTTCCCCAATGGTAAAGATGACTTCTATTAGGACTATTCTTGGGATAGTGGTAGTGGAATAATTTAACTTTGATTATATGGATGTGAATACTAATTTCCTTCATGGTGATTTGGATGATGACCTATATATGGATCAACCATATGGATATGAGCTTACAGGGAAGAAGAACATGGTGAACAAACTGAAGAAGATCTTGTATGGCGTAAAACAAGCTCCACAACATCAATTTCATTACAAGACACAAGAGTAAAATCCACACTTAAATATGTCTTCTCATAATTACAATGCAAAAATATTGTTTGAAACTGTGCTTTGAAAACTCTCTTAAATTCACAGCTAAACTCACACACTTTGTTCTTCCTTCTCAAACCCTTGTTCTCATGATGTATTACCTATAGAATATGCATCTATACAATATAAATAAACATAGTAATTTTACAAAGCAATGGGTACCAAAACCATGGGCCAAGTCAACCCAAAATAATTCCCCTTTAAGGGGGTTAATAAACATTTTTATGGGCTATCACCCCTGAACCCCCATTTGACGGGGGCTACCACCTCCGAACCTTAGCCATAATTCATAAAGATTGTACATTACAATTCAAATGTATAGTATTTAAAATACATTTTAGTTTTGAAATAGGCTCCACAACATAAGAAATCATGATGAGTTGAAGTCAAGTATTTATTATATAAGGATTATTCAGAGCAAGCATGTAGATTTAAAGAAGATAAGAGGGATAAGGAGACTATCCAAGTTATCAAAAAAAATTTAGAGGCTAAAAGTTCAAGTATGATAGATAAAAAGGATGAAAGTGTTTAATTTAAGACCAAGCTAGATTCATTGAAGGATGAGCATGATCAATTTTTTGTCAAGGTAAATAAGATTGAGAAATATCAAGAGAGTGTAACTCAAGACAAAAAGCTGAAAAGACTAATTACGCAACCGAACACTATAAGGTATGAAATTTCATTTCATCATCATTGTTTTTCATGTAATATTTTTGGTCATAAGGCAAGAAAATATAGAAGGAAGAATAGAAAGTCACCTATAAGTCTAAATATTGTAGTCTACTATAATTTTCATGACATGGGACATACACTTCTAGATTATTTTCCTTAATGCATGAGAAAAGACTAACCCAATTATAGATACCTAAGATAGTCAAGCTTGATCATAGTGAACCTAAGAGACAAGTTGTTATTTGTTTTAGTTGTCATCAAGTTGGTCATATTTCAAGATATTGTATAAGCAATATCTTAAGTCATAATAAGGTGCATGGACATCTAGTGTGCTCAAGAAAGGTCAATATTTGGTATGGAATCCTAAGGAAATGAAGACAAAAAAATTAATTTAGTTAAGTTGAAAGATCAAGGTGGATTGCCTATTAAAGCAAAAGAGGAATCAAATATGATGAAGGTTGAGGAATGCCTAGAGAATGTGGAATATGTCTAGATAAAAAAGGAGAATCAAAACATAGTTCAAGTAATTCTCAACTAAAATACCAAAGTGCTAATTGAGGTTAATTTTGAGGTATGTATGGATCCAATAGAACATCCTACTATTGTTGATCAAGTTTCATACAAAGAACATTAGTTATCAATGCCTATTAATGAGGTTATTTATTTAATTAAAAGGTATGTCATGCATATTTGTTGTCTGCATATGTTTTCTATATAATATTAGAAGAAAAGGAGAATATTATAGTGGATTAGCATGTTAATTCTCTTAAGCCTAAGAATAAGAAGAAAATATATCCCTATCATTTGACTAAGGATGAGAAGGAATATGAGGAGTTGTGGGAAACTCATATTTTCACATTATTATAGGACATTATGGCCTAGGGTGTCTCTAACTATGCTTCAAAGAGACACTTGATAGCAATAAGAAGCATGGTGGATGGTAGTTGAGATTTTGTTGATATTGTAGGAAAAGAAAGATATTTTGAAAATGTGTTTGGCTAAGTGTGAGAAATTAGTTTTATGAATATGCTCTAGTGTTATGATGGAATGATTCAAAAGATATATTTAGTGATAATGATCCTAAATTCAAATTTTTTATCAAATATTTGAAGGATAATCTACTTGGTCAAATTGGTGATGAATGAAGCTACATGTGAAAGATCTCTACGTAGGAAATGAAGATCTCTAGGTTTCAAATAAAGGATGGTAAGTTGTCAAAATATTATTTTACATAGAAATTTTTAAAGAGTTATTGGTAGACCTAGATCATTGAGAAGTCTTTTTGAAGATGTCATGATCCGAAAGAATCATGGAGTTAGGGGAACTAACTTGGATAGTTTGAAAGGATTGAAGAGTTATACATGATGTGCAGAGAAGCATATCTGATATGTTCCATTCATGATGGAGATATGAAGAAGTATATTATAGTTATTAATTTAAGAAGATTGATATGATGAATTGATAAAACTAAGTTATGTGTTTTGACAAGGTATTGAATCTTAATGCATGAGGAAAAGAGCTTATGAGTTTTATAGGTAGACAGGGCCAAGGATTAGACAATCCCAAGTTCAAATTGGTGTATGCCAAGGAATAGATGACATGAGATGGAGCTTGATGTTAGGGGGAGATTTCTAAGCTTTTTGAGTAGTTTGTCAAATAAATGATCAAGTTGGCCTAAAAGACCCTTTGTCATTAATGTCAAAGGGGAATAAAAATTAGAGTGGAGTTATTCAAATTGAGAGAATACATTTTGTGTGTGGTTTTCAATCAATGACAAAGGGGGTGATTGTTTGAAATAGTCTCTTGGTGTCCTAAGAATGTCATGGTTGTCACTGATGTCAAGATTGATCATGATTCATAGTGTATTAATGACAAAGTGATCAAATTAATAGTGTGGAGACTATATGGCATATGTACATATCAATAAGGAAAAAGAAGAGGTTGTGAGGCATCTATAAATGTCTTGGTGAAGTTCAGGTGTGTCATTTAATCATTTGAAAAGAGAAACATGCATCTTCTATCTTAAGAAAAGCTAGACCATCACTACATGTCATGCAAAAATGAATGAACTATCAAGTTTGTGAATTTAGTGTGGGTAATAAAGAAATCAAAAATGGTTAAAGGTTCTCATGGAGATGTTGTCTATAGTGTGAAGAAAATAACCTAAATATTTGGAACCTTGAAGTGTTTTATAACTCAATTTATAAACCTTTAAAATTGATTTTATAAACTATGATGTGCCAAAGACCATCAAGTTTAACTACATTAAAATATGGGGTTAGCTAGTCAAGATAGATCTAACAGTGAGTGTTCATCATCCAGATTGTGATCTAGCATTGCAAGTGAAGTCAATATGTAAAAGGTTCCTGAGATTTCACGTGTTAGTGACATGTGTCCTAGTCATGATTATTTGATAGAAGATAAATGGCATGAGGGAATGCCAGGTGGTGAAAGAAATAGGCCCAACAATAATGTGCTTAGAAAGCACATAGGAATATGAAGTGGAAAAAGAGTGGGGCCTAACAACAATGTGCTCAGAAGGCACATGAAGGTGTCAAGTGTCTTAATCATCTAAGCACAGATCAATAATCAATAGTGACCATTAAAGATTTAAATTTAGGAGGTTTGAAATGAGATTTATGGAGTTGTTTTGAGTATGTTTCTAGGGGACATGAGATGAATACACGTGCCTACAATGTTTGTATTGCATAGTGACCATTGGCATTTGTATTAGCAAAGGGAAAAACCAATCTATAGTATTTTACTAATATATTTTGATCTAGGGAAAATTTATTGATGGTGTAAAAATAAAATATGAATAATAATTAAAGGAAGATATACAAAATTTATTTATAAGTTTTGAATGTTTTTAAATTCAAATATATTGAGCTTCAAAGTTGACTATGTGTTTGACCATGTTCTATATGTGATAAGAGAAGGATATTTGGGTTGTTATTGATAATATCTTGATGTTTAAAGATGAAATATATATTATATAGTGTTATAGACTACATTTGAACCGTTTATGTTTATTTTGGAGTTTTGAACAATCAATACTTAGTGTTAAAAAATTCTTATATGTTGACTATGTTTGTTGAATGCACTGGTAGATTGAGTGACCATGTTGTAGGAGTGAGTTAAAGATGTTCTAAGCAGAATAGAAGAAGAAAATGAGTATAGATATGTTATGTAAATATTTAAGGATTTTTATAAAGTATTTTATGTCATTATTTTCCCCTAATCAGATATGAAGACTCAAAATAGTATAATTGTCTTTTGATTGTGTGTGATCAACCTTAGTGGTCATTTTGAAAGTGTTATTTTTAAGTACTCAGAGCTTATGTTGAAGTATCTAAATCACATGGAAATATTTTATAGGTCTTAAATAATTCACATATGTGATTTAATAATATGTGTATTTAAAATATTTGCTTTATTTCTTCAAATATTTCAGACTATGTTTTTTGTATATGAATACAAGAAGAGCAAGTAGTCTTAATTGGTAGGTTTGAGTGTTAAGTTGGTGTTCTAGGTGGCATGAACCCATGAGCGAGTAATAAAGGGTATATTTGAGATAGGTTTGATGTGCTTAAATATTTTTTATAATCTTGAAGTGGCCCAAGGATTTGAAGCTGTAACATGTCAGTATGAAGCCCTAATTATTTGAGGTCTCACTGAGACCTAATGATTGTTTGGGGCTAATGAGGTAATGACCGACATATGAAGAGTTTGGTTCTCACATGTAACATTTTTATGGAAATATATTAAATGTGGTTAAAATATGTAAATAATATTATCTAAACAAATTGGATTAAAGGGAAAGAGTGATATAAGTATAAGATCTAATTGGACTAACTATGCTAGTTGTGGAAGTAAGGATTGAAGTAAAGGAGAGAACCATTGAAAGAAAATGTATAGGTCATTGAGGACCAAAAAATAGTGAAGAGGATAATTAATTATTGTTTGATCAAGTTGATGAAGGTGAAAAAATAGGTCATTAGACCTAATAATCCTAGAAGATGTAGATTGAGTGTGTAAGCCCTAGAGGCTATTTGAGAGTGGTCTAAGAGGGTGTTTTGGATGCAAGGATTGAGTGTGAATTTTTTTGATATTGTAAATGGGAAAGATTTAAAGTAAGATAAGTCCATAATTAGGTGTATTATACATCAAATCATAAGTGAAGGTCAAATCAAGGTAGCTATGTTGGTGTTTGGTTGCCTAAAGGTTTGGTTCCACCTTGTGGGATGGGTGTTAATTGATCAAGTGGTGCTGGTATAAATGTTGGATATTTTTATTATAAAAATATAGTCCATTTTATAGGTTTCAATGCATTTTATCCCCTAAGAGGGTTTCCCACATATATATTTTATTATGTGGTTGATCTTGTTTTATCTTCCATGTTCATTGTTATGAATGATGTGTATGCTTCATGATTGTATATGTTGAATGGTTAAGGGTTTGGAATTAGATTTAATATCCAGAATTACTAGTTTACTCTCCACTCCTCATAGTGATTGTACCTCTAACACCATAATCACTCCTCCATTGACCCTTATTATCCCTCATCATCCCTAATCACTCCCTTTCCATCCTTCATCTAGCCTAATTACTCTTTCCTCATCACTCATCATACCTAATCTATTCCTCATCCCTATTTACTCCCTCTTCATACCTCCTCATCCCTCATCACTCCCTCATTTACCTTAATTATATATCATCATATAAAATCACTCGGGATTATCATCCTTAATCACTACTTCATTGATTATCACCATCCCTCATCTTGCCTAATCACTCCATCCTAAACCATCATAATATCTAATCAATATTTCTTTATGCATCATCATCACTAATCACTCCATCATTTACCCTCACAATCCCTCACCATTCCTCATCACTCCATAATTGACCCTCACTATCCCTCACCATCCCTAATTGTTACCTCATCATTTGACACAAGTATATACTTTAAAGATATATTTTATTCCAATCATAAGTTGTTTAATCCATTTTAATATAAATTAAAAATTATCAAGGACTTACATTATAAATACTCATTTGTGATAGTAAATTTTATTAATTAATGAATTAGATGATCTTCCAAATTTATAGTCAGGTAACATAAGTACTAACAAAAAATAGTGTCTATATTTTAGTTCATCAAATTATATTTGTTGTGAAAATGACTAGATAAAACTTTATTTGGTTCCAAATTTGTTAGTTTTGTTCAAAAGATAAAAATTAAACACAAATCTCTTGTTTAATATTCTAATTATAAGAATATTTGAATCAGATGCAAAGTTATTTAGTTTTTCCCATTCTTGAATGACTTGAATCTCAGTCAGGTTCACTCATGCACTCCTTTTATGTGTACTATGTCCCAAATATTTTATATTTTGCATGAAAAATGGACACTTATTCATGTTTTCATAAAAATATGTTTCTACAAAATGTGAAACATTATTTCATCATGGTGTAGTTGATCATACCATGTTTTCTATTGATTAAGATGGCATCAAGGTAGATTAAGAAAATGACATAGATAAAGTTATTGAGGATGTTGTTCAACATCTTGAAATTATTGAATTGGTTACATGATTTAATATAAAAGGAATCCCCATTTAGTCAGTAAATCCTTCCTTTAGTTTTAAGATTATATTTCAAATGCCTAGAGGTTTAACAAGAATATGATCATACCCAAACTTAAGATCAATTTTGGAAAAGACATCTATACCAAGGATATGGTAGAAAAATGCCTTAATATTTTAATAGATCTTCAATTTAATATTATTAAGTTTTTTTAATTTATTCACAACTCTAGCACAAACATAATTGGGCTTTTGCAATGCAATGATTTGGGTATGATGTGTCCATTATCCATGATTTCATTGATCTACCACTTGATCTATTAATTCTCTAGAAATGATATGTTGTATAAAGAGGTTTTAGGTATATGTAGTTAAGGGATAAAATCAATAGTATTATTTAGTGTACAATATGTAGCAACTTATTTAGGTCATTGAAAGACATGTTTGTATTCATCTAGTTTATGGTTAAATTAATTTATCTTTATTATCATTTGATAAACCACAATATGATATGGTGACATAAGGATGTTATTAAATTTACTTCTTACCATCAAGAGTATATGTCATACTATAACTAAGAAGATTATTAGGATTCCTAGGACTAATGACTGAAAGCTTATGAACTAACTATGATATATGGTATTTCAGATCATGACAATCTATCACAATATTTGAAAGATTTAATTCATAGACCACATGTAAGTGGTAAATATATGGTTGAATAAATGTAAAACATCACACACCTTTAATTTTGTTATGTCACAAATAATAGCATCATAAACAAGTTTGATTTTGCACACCTAGTTACACTACTAGGTGATCTATTTCTCAAGGCCTACACTAGACCATATACTAGTGTATGGCTATGGATGATGTATAAATTTCAAGTTAATTTTTAAAAAATAAGATTTAGGATACATTAAATTCTTTTGACTTCTATTGTAAATAATAAATGGTATTGGCTCACCATTGATCTATATTTGTATATTAATTAATATTTATAATGGATATAATCTTCTTTTTTGAGAAAGTAGAGATATTTTTAGTACCAACCATATCATTGGATTCATAATATATATCTACCTACCTTTATATAGTTCTATATAAATTACACGCACTTCTATAGATGTGCATGTATAGAGATCATAGTGTGACACTCTTCATTAGATTTAATATTGAATTTATTAATTGAGCACCATTTTAGAATCTTAGATTACTTGTTATAATCATTTAAAAATTATTTTCCACTCTCTAGTTGATGACTCAATCAATAGACATACAAATAGAAGGCCTCTAATGTAATTATTTGGATCATAAAATGTCCTCATATGAAAATTAATTGATTGGACTCAAGAAATCACATAGCTTGGTGATCTTCATGTATTTAACTCCATTTTTTGTTCTATAGTGATTTTATTTACTTCTCTCTTTCTAGTGGATTTTGAATTTTAAATTACATCATTTCTAATAGGCCCATATTTTTTCATAATTATTAGATATTTATGTTTCAGATTTTCCTCCACATCAGTTTGATCAATATGTATTGTATTTTATGCTAGCACTCAAATCTCCACTTGTAGTTCATAACATTGTTATATCCCAGCAAAATACCACCATCAAGATATTGGATATAGTGATTAAGGATGAAGAGGGATGAAGAGGAACTCAGTAGAGATGATGAGGTGATGGTGAGGGTTAATGAGGGAGGGATTATGGAGGATGAGGGAGTGATTAGGTTGATGAGCGATGGTAATGATTAATGATGTAGTGATTAGATGTGATTAGGGATGAGGAATGAGTTATTAGAGATGATGAAGTATGATGAATTAGTGATTAGGGATGATGACGCATGATGAGGGTCAATGAAGGAGTGATTAAGTCTGATGAGGGAATGATTATAAATGATAGGGAATGGTGAGGTTTAATAAGGGAGTGTTTAGGTATGATGAGGGATGAGGTGGGAGTTATTAAGGATGCTAAGAAATAATGAGGGAGTGATTAGGGATGGTGAAAGCTAATGAGGGGGTGATTAGGGATGATGGGGGAATGATTAAGGATGATAAGGTATGGTGAGTGTCATTGAGGGAGTGATGATGAATGGTGAAGGATGAGGAGTGACTGATTAGGAATGATAAGAAATAGTGAAGGTCAATGAGGGAGTAATCGAGGATGATGAATGAGTGACTAGAGATGACTAGGGATAGTGAGGGTCAATAAGTTAGTGATTAAGGATAATGAATAATGATGAGAGAGTGATTAGGGGTTATAAGGCATGAATATGAAGTGATCAAGGATGAGGGAGGGATGATAAATAAGTTAGATTAACACAAATTCATTATTTTATGTGTAGAGGTCATCAATGTGACTTATGCTAACCCAATCACACCACTTTGCATCAATTTAAAAGTGAGTGGTTTGAAAACGTCAATTTTGTCAAACCTAAGACTCTTAAAAATGCTATGAATCAATTTGAAAGGCAAAAAAACCTAGAAAATGACTATATATTTACAAAAATGGACATCAATTGCAAAAATTATGTCCTAAAATCCATAGGTTTAATATTTAGATTTAAAAAATGCCTATGTACTAATGAGATTAGATTTTGAAAAACTATTTCCCACATTGTAAGGCATGTAACTATGAGACCAACTTTATTAGATGCTGAGTGACCCTAATTTATTATATTTTCTAAAATAATTTTAAAGTGAGTACTAATGATAAGCTTTTGGCCAAAGTTGACTTCATGTGCAACTCCCACATGCTTTTATGTGCAAAATAATAGGAACATGATCATGTTTTTAGTAACGTGATCGAGTTATTAATAATGTGATCACGTTATTAATAACATGATTGAGTTATTAATAACATGATTGTGTTACCTATTAACCAACATTCACTCAATTTACATGTTCACTATTTTAATCTACAAGACAATAGTAACGTGATCATATTACGCATTAACATAATCATGTTATGGCTCAATAATTATTGATCCATAATTTAAATAACATGATTGTGTTAATTAAATAATTCAATCATGTCATTTATTAAAATGATCATGTTACCTAAACTATCCATGAAATTATATGCATACTTCATGCACTTACCCAAAACACTACCAATAAGAGGTTATTTTTACATTATATTGTTAGTTTGATTTTCAGGAGTAAGAGAAGAGTGAGAGGAAAGAGAAGCTATTGTATCTAATATATCCTCATTTTCATTTTCATTGTCATATCCATAGTCATCCTTATATCCATCATTATGATAATAATCATCATTATAAATTAATTCATTATTATGTTCTAATGTAAAATCATGAAAATTGGTCCATTTATTATTATAATCATGAGATAAACTCAAAAGTGCATCAATTGGGTGAGGGGTAGAATATCAAACACACAAAAGGTATAATATAATGAAGATAATGTAAATAAGGAATATCAAACACATAAAAGGTAGAATATAATCTCACATAAGTATATGTGCAATTTGAGGAATTATGAATAATGTCTAAAATATAAAATAAGATTTTTAATGGAAACCTTACTACTACTATTTGTATGTATAAGGAGATAGTATGTGGATCTAGGGTTGTCTTATAAAAAATTAAATTACATTAAATAAATGAGACCCTAACGTCAAGTTGATTAACTTAGCTAGGTTAGCTAAAAAAATAAGAAAAAATGGATCTATGTAACTCTAACTTAATGAAAAAAATGTAGAGAAGGAAAACCCTAAGGAAAACAAGAGTTTTAAGTAATAATTAAGTAAGTCAGGTTCACCAAATGTTTTAATTATTTAGGATTTTACTAGTGCAAATATTATGTAGTTAAAAGGCTTAGTATATTACTAATATGGGATACAAATTGGAAATTATTGATTTAGTTGAACTTTCCCAAAATAGAAATTGAGAGGAGAAAATGAATTTATATGGAGATAAATAATTTTTTATGCAAATTAGGGTACTGGAAATGACTGAACAAACATGCAATAACCTTTCATCTTTTGACTCTTTGTTGAAATATTACTTAGGACATTAGCACCTCCATCAAGACAATAGCGACATGTGGTAGTAACAACAAATTATGGCACTAATGTCCTTCATGTAGACATTGTCTGAAACATGTAGGGAATTTGTATGAGGTTTTACAGGTCATGTAGGTAGTTTTGTGTCATTTTTGTGCTCGTATGTGTCAATATTTTGGTTGAATTTCCTATGAAACCATAATAAATACCTACATGCATGAAGTAATAAATAAATAAAATACAAAAAGGGAAGGAAAAAATATGTTGTGGGATATTACAATCACATAGAGTAGAACGCTTGTTGCCCTAATCATTTCCTACATTAACCCCAATGGTAGTTCTCCCTTAGGGAATATGTACCATAAACATGCATGTTATTTTATAATTATTATCTTTTAGGCCCTTCTTTTATCAAGGATGCAATTTTTAGGTGTGAAGATTGAGTAGTGTGCATAATATTGACTTGTAATAAGGATTGATTTTATATAAATATGTGACAAAATAGGAAGTGCTAGATTGAAAATGCCTCATGAGTCTCTTTATATAGAATAATGTTTATTTTGAATACATGACCTTCTTTCCTGGCCAATAAGTTATAAAAGAGGGATACAAAACATAATAAAATGCTCCTAGAGGGGTTAGGAATAAAAAAACAAGAGAAAAGGCTTGTTGGACACTAGATCTATAGGTGGACACTAATTAAATGTGGTGAAACTATTGTAAAAGTAGTGATAGTATCCTAAGGCCAAAAACAGAGGTAAAATTAGGAAATATATTCTTTGACTCTTGTTACTAGGAAAATGTGACATATGACTTCTAGGAGTATCATAAATAAGGAAAATAAGGCATGATAACGATCAAAAGACACAAAATGACCATGTGAATAAGGAATATAATCGTCACTAACACCTTCATGTGAAAGAGGAACAAAATACATAGTACTTGTGGTTACTTTACCAAATTAGGGTGTTTAAAATTATATATAATCACATAAATTCATTAAACACAATAAATAGTCTGAGGAAACAATTGCAATATGTCTCATTGGTTATAATGAAATATGTGGTATGTACCAAATTTATATTCATATCAAACGTCACTGACAAATTATTAATATGATATATAACCAAAGAGGTAAATAATAAAAACATAATGTTTAATCAAATTAATAAAAATAAAGGTCATACACCACCTACTTTAAATTTATCAACATAATGCAAATTCTTTAAGGAAACACATAAATTTGGAAATGAAAACACATTCAGACAAACGTAAATAATAATTGAGAAACCTTATTTTTTCCATTAAATGTAATTTTCCCCCCTATTACAATGAATGAAATTAAAACATGGATAACATTGGATGGGCACCACCTGACCTTCGAAACTTGTTGCATATTTACATGTGTATAAAATAGGGATTAATCTTAATTTAGCATGTAGAATCTACATGACCATAATGTTTATACATAATAAATTACTAATTGAACTTCACGTAAAAATATATAGATATATATTCCAAAATTAGACACAAACAATCACTTTACAAATCCTCAGTGAAACAAGTATTGAACACTATATTTAAATTAGATTAAACTCCAATTGGAACTATTTGCTTGAAAGAAATTAAAATAGGGGATGTAGAAATTTTAGAAAATATATATGCACTAGACATTGATATAGTAAAAGGATATGTAACTATAACATATTATCCAATATAGGACCCATACACATGTGTAGAGAGGCTGAAATATGACTGCCTTGGGACAATACAACTCCTATTGAAGTATGCATCAAAACCTCTTTATATGAAGAAGTTTTATTGTTAGGTATTTAAGTGATGAAAATATCTTATTTGCATCCTATTTTTTTCACTTATATGAATCCACACATGCTACAAATTTTACATCTATAAATTTAAAATTACTAATTGGAATTTGAAATAAATGTGTATTTTGTGCATTAGTTTTCCAATACAATACCAATGAAATTTTAAAAGATATATTCAATTCTTCTTCTTTGGATACACTATCTTTATAAAGGTTATAAATTTAATATCTTGATCACTACTAAAAAAAAATTTATTGTTTACTCTTGAATTATAGTTATAAATGGCCAATTTAATTAGATCACAAATAATTATTTAGGAACTACCTACCCCATTGGAGTGTATATAATACATATATACATATCTACAATTACTATTTTAGATTGACACTCTTGAGTATTCGGTTGTCCAACCAAGTATTACTTTTGATTATGGCACTTTGTGAGATGAATCTACTTATTATTCAAAATGTTTAGTGCCAAAGGTATGCTTGAAAGTTATAGCAAATTATGATTTTCATATGCTTTCTATCTTACTAATTTATCACTAAAATGTAACTTGGCATATAAAATTTTAAAATATTCAATAAAACTTACAATATTTCCTCATTGTGGTTGGGACTTTACTCTCGATCTTTGTATGAAGCACATAATTTCATAAAGTGTCTATGATGAAGTTTGCACATTATCTATTATGTTATGTAGGGCCTATATTCTACCATGTACCTCTAATCCCATATTGGAATATTAAAATCCATAATTTTTTTAATTTAAAACTACCCCAATGGTATCAACCTTAGAGATTAGATCTTTTTCAATTTCATCATCCTCTCTATGTATGGTTTTCTCTTTTGCTTAAGTTAGGAAAGCTCATATTCTCTCATGAACTTGATCTATTTACCTCATACATTCATTATTATTTTTATCATCCTTATATAATATTAGAGACTTCATTAAACTCTGTTATCAACTATGGGTCATTAATAGTAACCAAAATTGTATAGATAATCAATTATCTTTATTTTTTTAATCCATGAATATGTGACCAATAGGTCTTGAGAGGAGGTCTAGATAAAAGATGATATCTGAGGAGATGAAGGGATGTGTGGATGTATATTAAGATAAAATGAGTCAATTTAGGGACATGGATAGTGATATGTGGAAGGTGAAGGTAAATAGAAAGTTAGAATGAACATTTTCTCGTTAGAATTCTTGGTCTGAGGAGTAGAACTGATGACGTCTTATGTGAGGTCAATAGAATCATGGATTATGATCACAAATGATTTTTATTTAATATTTTTAATCATATAAAACCATAATTTATTTGAAAGGTGTGCATTGTTGATATGTGGCTTTGTCTAAAATAGTACCTTCATCCACTTTTCTAATGATTTCTTGCTTTGTATCCTAAGTATGAGATGAACTAAGTCTTTGAGTTTCAAATATTATTTATGCATAGATATTTTGGGAAACATCAAATGAATATTTTATTCTAGCTCATATCCATATATTTATTCTATATTTCATTCTTATGTAGACTCATCCTGATGTTGTTCTGATAAATATTCTTTTATGTACTAATACTTTTTATCTGAGTAAGTGATCACTAGTATGTAATTGAGTACTAGAACTTTTGAGTATATGGAACCTTTATTATCACTCAGTTTAGGATGTCTGACCCCATCACTCAATTTTAAGTGATAGAATGTCTTAGTTTCATGGATTTTAAACAAATACTTTGTTACAAGTTAGCAAGAAAGAGTGCAAGGCAATAATATGTTCCCATGTGGATTGACCCTACATTATTACTCAGTCTAAAGTGATATGACCCCCCAAATAGATGTATGTTTCACCTTTACATACTGTCATGTATTTTTGAATACATAGTAGGATTTTACCTTGGCAATCTTTCAAATCAAATAGGAGTTGATAAGTGTCATCGTGATGATTCCTAAAATGGAAATGGAACAACTTGTATTTTATGGATCAATAATAATTATGATGATTATAAATTATATCATATAACATCATAAAATTTAACTAAGGGGAAATAATATTTCAAATAAAAAAATCCCTATGACTTAGTTATCCATGTCAAACTATAAACACATGGTTCAAGTTGATAGTCATCAAGTTTATCAAACCATCAAAATAATGATATATCATAAATATAAGGTAGATGTGTCATATTTTAGTTACAGTTATTAGCCTTGGATAATCATGATTAAGTATAGTAATATTATCATGAGACTAGTAACCCTAGATAAGGTTATTTGTAATCTTTATGCACTATGATGAAAATGATAGTCTTATGAGTTATGCATGTCCCTAATCCTGTAAATTGAATTTTATATTATATGTTTTGGTTTATAAGTTAAAATATTAATCCACTCATGTTTTATGAAGCAACCAAAATTTTTTTTTGGCAATATGGACAT
Organism: Torreya grandis; assembly: GCA_037957365.1. Lineage (NCBI taxonomy): Eukaryota > Viridiplantae > Streptophyta > Pinopsida > Cupressales > Taxaceae > Torreya > Torreya grandis. The sequence continues at coordinate 1,273,503 of JARHVA010004550.1, forward strand.
GGAATATAATGGACACCTTTAGGTCAATAAAGAACACACAAAACTATGTTCCCCATGTAGGAAAATATCTACACTCAGTTTTAATTTTCTCTAAAAATATAGTAGGTTCTTTGTTAATTGAGATTTATTTTCCTACTTAAGTGACAAATCTTAAATTTCAAAATTTTACAACTAAAAATCCTAATTGTATATGGATTACATAAAAAACATACAAGTTCATGAATTAAGACCTTTCAAACCTATTCTTATATATATATATATATATATATATATATATATATATATATATATATATATATATGTAGACACACACACACACACACACACACACACACACACACACATCAATATTTTCCCTTTTTTTAAGTTAATTATTTTGAACTCAAAATGAAAAATTATGTTATTTATTTCTTCAATTTTTTTTTCTAAATTCTTGATTATAAAAGGGAAAAATAAGAGACACAGGACATAACTATATGTGATAAGTATAGTAAATTTTAATGAATTGATTTTGATGGTGAGAAGACATTTAATAATGGAAGTTTGGTTAATTATGAGTTTGATTTTGTTGTATGCATACTCAATCAATTACTTAAGAGTAGATATGTTGATATCTATGTAATTTAGAAGACACGATAATATAAAAATATATTAAATAGAAAAAAAATGTCCTAAAAATTTATAATCTTTCAAATAAATTTATATTTTTAAAATAATAGAAATAATATATAATATAAATTGTGTAGAAACTTAGTATTTCTATGTGTGTAAATTTATTCCTAGGTTTATTTGATTTCATGGTTAGGGCTGCATATATTTTAAGGATTATAGATAATAGATTTGCCTATTTTAAGGATTATAGATAATAGTTTGTCCTATCTCCATCACTATAACTGAGGTGACCTATCATCAACTGCATGGGGTAACCCAAGTGATTGTTAAATGGGGAACCTCTCATGGATCCATGCAATAAATAATTTGATCAGCCCTATTGACATTTTCCCTCTTCACAACACTCCATACATGTCATGTATGAGCTTTACCCAGATGACAGACCCCAAGTCATATATCACCCTCTCCTCTAATATCACCCATCTCAAGGCTATCACAAAGAGTGGTACCTTTCCATCTAACTTGTAGCACATCACTCATGTTATCACACATCCTATCACAACCTTCTATATGTCTAGAATCTATGTCTTACACATATTAAACATGCTCACCCTCTTACTTGAGTACATCCTCTCTATGCATGTAGCCCATAAAAATAAGTCTCTCATATACTCATCATTATCAAGTATCCCCATGAGCATAGGTGTCCCTACTATGGTTAATCCTAACATGGAATACACGTCATTTAGGGTGATGCCTACCTATATATTATCCCCCTCTACCTCCCACCTTAAGGTGTTAGTCAATAATCTATAGCATTCTAGGAACATGACTAATAGATCTAAGCTCAAGGGTATCCTACACATTTATGCTATGACTCCTATGACTACATACATTAGTATCACACTATCCTCTATCAACAAGCACTCCAATAGATTCGATATCCATGATTCATCCACCAAATACTAGAATCTCAAATGCCCCTATAATCAGTAAATAATAAAAGATGTATTAGATCTTCCATCTCATGTATATTTACAATAACTTATTTTTAATTTTTAATAAAAAATAAGCCTAAATTATTATAATTTAGTCACTCTTAATCAATTCCACCTATTTTTTTTCCTACTCAAAATTTTAACCCTCACTCAGTCATTTTGGGCCCTTTTAACACTCTTTTGATCATTTAGATGCATTTATGTACTATTTTAGTCCTTTAGTAAACATTATTTTGATTTTAAATTCCCTATTTTTTCTTATTTAACATAAAAATCTAATTCAACCCTCTTATTTGCCTCCCATTAGTACTGATTTGTCATACTATACTTTTTTACTCAGTCGACAACACTATATTAGGTTGATAGTGTACAAAGTATACTGGGTTAACACATACCTACCAGGTTGAAGCATACGTACTAGGTTGGTAGTATAGATTTTGTCATTTTTCAACATATTGGGTCGCTTCGGTTGATGTAGTTGTTTTTCCTTACCAATCCTTTACATTTTACAAAATAAGTGCCTTCCGGTAGTTATTTTACCAAACCCTTCAAACCCTTTTCCCTAATTTGTTTTTTATACCCTTAACACTTTATTTAGTTTCATTTAGATGGTTATAGATGATTAAAATTACAAATTCATTAAAATACACTTAAATAACCAACATATTAAACAATTGGCTTATGATTCTTAGTTGCTTACCTATCCTGCACCCATTGCTACCTCTAGGGATCCTTCTCACATATCCTATCATCTCCTCACCATCATATATTATTTGGTTTATAAAAACTCTATTTATCTCCTTCACATGTCAAAAAAAAAAAAAAACTACATTCATTTCACCCTATTCAAAATCACTTTTCAAAATTCAAATATTTTAATTATTTTCTAGTAGATCCCTTATTTTGCCTTTATCTTTGTTTTTACTCACCCATTTTTTAAACCTTAAAATGTTATAAAATCATGATTATGTAGAGAATATTTTTTACTACCATATTCCTATCTTTTGAAAGTTTCAATTCTTGGCTATTTTTTTCACTAACTTCTATAGGTTTGCTTAATGTTCTTCACATTGGACACCTTCACTTCTCTTGTAATATACATATTTATCTACAACACTAAGGTAAGTAAAGGTATGTATTTCTCAATTATTTATTTTCATTTATCTTATTTTTTAAGTACTTCAGTATAATTAACATCAGCATTATGTGTTATCATGTTCTATTTCCTGAAGCACCATCCCATGTTGTACTCCATATTTGATGAGATTCAAGTGGGGCATATGCGTACACATAATATTTTAAAACTATTATTGATTATTGACACTTTTTATCTTTTAATAAACCATTGATTCTCCATATCTATGAGTGCGTGCTTTAAGGGGTGCAACAAGAAAGGGGTGGGCATACCATTAGTGCTTTGAAGGATTGTTTTCCCTTTTGCCACTTGTTATCTACACACTTATCTCCTAAAAATATTAACCATAATTTTCTTCTTCTTTGTTATACCCATTCCAATCATTTTCTACATTTTATATTCCTATTCCTAACCTAAATCCCTTTTTATCAAATCACTGTACTAGGTCAATTGGGTCAACCCTATATAATTTTGGGGTATTTTTCACTTAGGAGCTAGTTGACCTTTTGTTGACCTAGATCATGCCCTAGTGAATTATTTTATGAAACTATGCTAGTTTGAATATGTTATCCCTTTCTATTGGGATTTTTTAAAGGGTTTAGGGTCAAATCTACCTAAAAATACAAGTTCATTTACATCATTTATCAAGGAGAATCAAAATAAGAAGTAATAGAAGATGAACATTTGTTTATTGACCATTCTAATTGATGAATAAATCTTAGGGTTCCATACATTATTTGGAGATATTGATCTTCTATTAATGATAAGTCTTTTAGATGCATTTATAGGTTGTGTATCCTAGATCTAAATTTTTTCATCCTTACATACCGCAATAACATCTTTAGAAGCACCTTGGACAAGAGAGAGACTCAAGCTCGGTGGGTTTCTCTTCAAAGGTAATTATTCCTAATTTTATTTCTCCTTTGTAAGAGTAGATAGATAAGTTGATTTGATTCTCTTCCATATATTAGGATTATGCATACATTGACATGATTATATGTCTTTTATGCATGTTTATATTTGTTATCTCTTACCCCCACATTGTGCCACAAGCTTTGGTGAGCACAATAAAAAATTTAATTTACTTGTTACTATTATAGGTGAAATATAAAAAAATAGGACTCTATTAGGGTTATTACATGATTGTGTTAGGTGGAGGCTTTGGAAGCCTCCTTAACATGGTGTATTGTGATAAATGATCCCCAAATAGGGTATAGTAGATCCCCATATTGGTCATGTTACCACTTAGTAAATGTGTCCCCAATCATAAATGTATGGTATAATCTATCTTCTCCAAGTTAGGATTGATTTATAGACATGATGCATTTCTTATTGCATACACATGGAACATTCACTAAAAGAATGTCCATGAGAAGTGGATCATAGTGATCAATAATTGTAGTCTCACTAGAATTAGTATAGACCTCCAAAGTGATAATATGTGATGGATCAACATCCAAAATATGAACATAGGGAGGTTCTGCAAATGGGCATCCCAAGTCTATAAGAAACTCATCCCATAGAAGTATGTCGATGAAAAGAAGAACAACATCCATTAGTTATGTGTCATCAAAAGGAACTATAATTGGAGGTTTAAAGCATAATATTATTTCTAACTTTTTGGTACAAAGGGGAGAGCAAAAGATGAAAATGTGAACATTTATCAATTTGGATAGACAATAGTGACTTAATTGTATAAAATGTAAAAATAGTGTAAACTAATGAAATTTTGAATTTTAAGTTTAGATTAAATTTATCATTTTTTTGATAATAAAATTTAGATTTTTTAATACCTAAATACATAGTGTGTATGTTTCATGTACATAATTTTTTATTAAGTACTTGATTTTTTTATCCTCAAGATTTCTTGAAAATAGGTCATAAAAACATGGTGACATAGATGATGCTTCTCCTTCATTATAACCACTTTCATTCTAACCCCCTCAAAGTAAATAATTTCAATAGACCCTTTATTTAAATTAATTAAATTCATAAAGTAAACACTTTAAACCCTTTATTCGAACCCCCTTATTTTAAACCTTCTTATTCTAACCCTGTTTATTTTAAGCCCATTCAAAAATTACACGTGGGGGATAGAATGAAGGGGGTTTATTTGAACCCCATTTTTTTCTAGATTTGGATGGACTTGGCCACCAAGTGGGACTAATTTATGTACTTTAAACCAAGACAAGAGAGTACATCATCAGAAGAGAAAACCTAAAATATTGGAGATAAGGAGATGGGGAAGCATCATCCATGTCATCATCAAAATATAAATCCTCACTAATAGGAGAAGGAATTGGAATAAGAGTTCAAAGTAATAGAGGGTTTAAAAAACATAAAAAGATCAATATCCCCCTTAAAGAAGGATATAAAAACATCCTCAAGTCCCTTTGGTGATGTGACATCCATAATATAAATGTGTAAGATGTCTAAAACATTGAGTCAAATTGAGTGAAGAGCCTTATATTGCATAGATGCAATTTAGGTAAGATCTTCCTCATCGATGAAGTTATGAGGATCATGAAGTACCATTATTCAAAGGTATTTTAGGTGAACATGTATATTCACTTTCAATTTACAAGTAGTGTAATTTAAAGTGTTTAGGGGCTCTATTATCAAAATATAAAGAATAAGTAAGGAATAAGAAAGAATGACCCCTCCTAAAATAATAACTCTTGATTCATAGAATGATAATGAACAAATAAACCACTATAAAATGGGGTCCCCTCTAAAATTTTGTAATTTATAAAAGTATTGTGTTTTTAAAAATGGATGATAATTATTTAAGAATAATTTAAAAATATATACTTTTGAAAAAATTGAACTCAAATCTAACTGACGGTTCAAAATATATAGGCTTTACAAATTATAGTAATGGGTAAAATTTAATAAAAATGACACTAAAAGATAATTTTTATGACCAAATTGAAGAATAAAATAGCCTTCCAACCACTTTTTGGAAGCAAAATTTCACCATGGATGTCCTATAGCAAACAAAAGTCATAAAAATTCTAGCTTGTGACCCCTATGAGCATGCATGTGAGTTACGCTTCATCTCAAGGTCAAATTATAGCTTGTAAAAATAAAATAATGAATTAAAAATTATTTTAATATTATTAGAGAATGGATTATAGGTGTTTTGTGAAAATAGTAGATCAAAAAAGAAACCTCCATATATATCAAAAACCTTTGATCCTCCTTCCAATGCACTTCCACAATGAATAGGTCTTTGTGAAATGAAATTTAGTGTTAGATTATATTTTAAACACAAATAAAACAAAGATATCCATCCAAATCCACATATGTAAACCCTTCAAATTCTAATCAAAGAGGAATGCATACATCCAATGAAGAACATAGGCCACAATATAAATTTTTAGTCCAATACCTTTCCTTCCCAGTTTATTCAATGCAAAAGATAAGAGGAATGGTGCTTGGAGAAAAACGACATAATCCACACATAATTTTAGGATGCCAATGTGGGCCACATAAAATAGATGACACCAAACCCAAATGCAGTCTTATTCAACTGCAAGGTGGAAAATGCAAAAAAAAAGGAATGAGAAAATGGCATTTTTAAAGATGCTCCAATGTAACAAAAAATTAATTTTCCACTCATAGGATGATCAAACAAATTATATACATGAAAAATTATCTGGGAGGTTTCCAAGATGGAGACAAAACCCATATAATGCCTTCCAATGCTGGTCTCTAAACACCAACACAGTCCAAAAAAAATCACTCTAAAGTAGATCATCCATCAAATGTCATGCCTAGTGCCTAGGTAGAAACATGTTTGAATGGAATGCCTTGATGGAAGTTTTTAAATTAAAATGTATACCCATGTAGCTTAAATGTCCCTCCTACTGATCTTCAATGCATTCCACCAATAATATGTAGAGTGAAACAAAGGTAGAGAGCAATAAGGTGTGATAGAATGGCATAATACGATATGTTGAGGAAAGGAAATAGATCATAAAAATTTATTGAAATGAATCTATGATATCCCAATACATAGTACAAAGGATAGATGTGTGATAAAATAAATGGATTATTCAATATGAATATCAACTTATCAATGGATGGGTGCAACACTTCATAGCTCTGGTACCTTGTTAAGAATGGTAAAAACATTCCAATAATCTTGAATATGAAGAGCTAATAAATAATAATTATCACTTGAAGATGCAAACAAATGAGATGTAAAAAAATTCCAAATCAAATGATATTCACAAAAGTTTATGTTTAATATAATGGAGATCCCTTGCTTAAGTAGTCAAGGATAAACAAGAATGAATCCTAAGTAAGTAATGTGGGATAAATCCATAAAATATAAAACTAGGAAAATGATTAAAAAAACTAGCTAGAACCTAGAAAGAATGAGTAAATACTTACTCTAACAAGTTCCATTTTTTTTAATGTTGTTATCTATTTTAATTTTTTATTTAAAAAAAAACCTACTCTAAACATAAATTTGAAATATAGTGAATAATACTTAAATAATTATTCAACCAAATATGTAATGAAATAGAAGGATATTTGATACTTTATTATTATTATTATTATTATTATTATTATTATTATTATTATTATTATTATTATTATTATTATTATTATTATTATTATTATTATTATTATTATTACTAATTTGTCTCCATAATTGATATTTATAAATTCATACTTGAATATGTGACAAATGTCACTCTAAACTATGGAGTCATTCTCTTTAAAGACTAATATGATTATAAATATTATCTGTGAAGATGACTTAATTTTATAAATCAAACTTTACATTTTTTTTCTCTCTCCTTTTTTTGGATCATTTTTCCAATCATGTATTTGTTACTCTTGTCTTCATATAATTATAAAAATTCAAAATATAAGAAAAATATGTCTAGGGATTTACATCAATGTTTAGGTTAATAGTGAGAACTAACTATCTTTGTAATATTCAAAACCTTTACTATAAAAAATAAAATATTTTAAAAATAAATCATAGCAAAAATAATCAAGAATTATATGAAAAAAATATATTCTAATAGAATGCTATTTGCTATAAAGATAAGTGTTCACTAATTGCATAAAAATATATTAGAAGATTATAAAAATAACCCTTATTTTGTGACATACACATAACCCTAAAATTGCATTTTAGTAAAAATTTAAATTATAATAAAAATTATATAAGTATTTATAAAATATATATCTCAAATTATAAAAAAAAATTATAAATAAAATATTTGTGAATAAAAATATTTCTTCATCATCTTTAGTTGTCATAATTTTAATAAATTATTCCCACCTTGATATAATTAATTTAAATATTTATAAATATTTTAATAATATATTAATTAACAAGTTAACATTTTAAATAATTATTTTTTAATAAAAACTAAATACATAGTTAAAAATTTATAAATAACTAATATAAAATCGACAATAAATTTTAAAATAATATAATGTAAGAAGAACAAAAATTAATGAATTACCATGCTTATGATACAGTACTAGTTAATATTGAACAATATGATAATATTAATGTTATAAAAATAGATGAAAAAATCAAAACACTTATTTATATTCTAGAAAAATCTATTGAACATGTAAAAGTATACTACATAACCAATATTAAATATTTTAAATTTAGTTGAAAATTGTAAAAACATGTAATGAAAACACACTCTAATTAAAATAATAAAATTTATCATAAATTAATTATTCATTATAATTATCAATTTTTCAAAATTATTTAATTAATTGTAACCCTTATGAATAATACCACTTCTCCTTATAATTAATTAATTGATACCTTTTAATGAACAATTGAGACTATCAAAAATTTAGGAAAATATATCCCAATGCTTAAAGCACCCCATGTGCCCTCCCCTCATTTATTATCAAAAAAAAATTAAAGGTTAGGGTTGTATATTTGTTAACATATGACTATTCACAACCTTAAATTTATAATATTATCTCACCACAGTCGAAATAAGTTGATAGTCAAGGTCTTTGAGGGTCTTTAGAAATAGTCATCAAGTTTCCATGGAAATAGTTTGGTCAACAATTTATCATTAGAAGTGTAATCAAGGCATACCTCATAAAATATTTAAGGATTTTTATTTGGATCACCTTTTTCATCATACTATGTGAACTTATGTGTAACAAAACTAGTTGGAAAGGGGTATAGATATATATTTGGTGCATGAGAGTTATGTAACACATGTGCAAGAGAGTTATGTAACACATCTTGTGGATCAACAGCCTGTGAAGAATTTGAATCCTTTTGTTTAGTTTTTGTATCATTATCCTCCAAATTTTTTATAACTTAGAGAAGAGATTGAAATATAGACCCACTGGGATTTAGATTATCCATATGAGTAGTCAGCAAAGGGGATTTCCATGTTTTGAGTAGTAATAGGCATTGAATCTAGATTTGTGTTGAAATAACAAGTAATTTAATAATATATGTATTAACTATAGTTTTAGAAAATAAATATTTAGAAACATAATCTATGCCCCTAGTAAAGGTATTCAGTTGTAATGTGTTCAAGGGGAAGGATGATTCCACTATAATTTTGGAATTTTTTAATTCAAGTATAGTTTTTATGATCTCATCAATATCTTCAAGGTTTTGTTGAATGTGGTCAAGAAACACTGAAATTATGCGCACTTGATCATGGTCTATTTTCTCATTTTATTTTTTTCATAGTTTTCATTATCGAATTCTTCTTTTATGATAACCTCATTAGTATATTTTTCATTTTCAACATCAATATCATAGAGATCCATAAGATTAGGTCCCTCAATTGATTTAGGCATTTTATAAGGATAAAGTGGAAGCCCAATGCATTCTATAGGCACACATTCCAATCTAGGGCTATGCTTAGGTTACCTAAAAAATAATACAAATAGGAAATTAAAAAGTACATCAATATAAAACCCTAATTAGTTTAAAACCATAGGAATAATAAAAATTGGAATTCACATGAATCAGTTTCACCAAAATTTTAACCCCATAGTTGGTGTGATTTGGATCCTCTCTAGTAGATAAACATAATAATTTAATAAATGGGATGGCATAATAGTTAATATAAAATCTATAATAGGCAAATTAAATTGTAAACTCAAATATTTCATATAATGAATTTAGTAAATTAGGATAAAATATTAATGGAAAGTAAAACTAAGTTATGTATAAAAATAACATATAAAACAGGGTAATTAGATGGTTGTGATGCTAACATAGTGTTCAATTTGGAACATGAATGAAGAGAGATGGAAGATAGTTATATAATACTTGTCAAATTATTGATTTAGTGTTTTTAGATCTATGGACACTAGTGTCAACTTAGAATAGTGGTGTTGACACTAATGTCTGGTTTTGATATAAGTGTCATGTATGAAATACCTATTAAAATAAGATGTAATACCTATTAAAATAGGATGTAACCACATGAATTCATCTAGGTTTGTATTCACCTTCACTATTTTACATTTAGATATGGGTCATGGATTATATATCCTTATGATATGGAAAACCCCTAGTTTTATACCTTCACAGTGACTATCTAAGTATGAATAAATGTAATAAATGGTTGGGAAAGTATGAACTACTATCGATGATTCCACTTGAACTGGACTAAACTCTAGTTGGAACTATTTTTGTAAAAGAATAAGAAATAGGGGATGTATAGATTTTTAAAACCATAGATGCACTAGACTTTGATGTAGTAATAAGAGATAACTATATTAGTATTAAAATTAGGACATATATACATGTGTAGATGGATTGGAATAAAACTTTCATAAGATAGTAGAACTCCTGTTTCAATATGTGTTAAAACCTTTATAGAGGAAGAAGGTGTAGTTGTCAATGTTTTGGCTTTTAATGGAGAAAACCCTTCATGGTAAGACAAATAGTTTTTCTTCTTTGCATCCTCTTTTATTTTATTATATGCATCCATATATGTTTTAAGGTATACCTCTATGGATTCAAATTTGATTATTGGGAGTTTGAATAAAATGTATATGTTTTGCATCATTTTCTTGTGAAAGACCAATGAAATCTTAAAAGATGCATCCAATTCTTATTATTTGGATATTTAATCTTTAGAAAATGTGGTCAATTGAATAACTTTATTACTACCCCCAAAACCTATGTTGTCTAGTCTCGCTTAAAAATTATGAATGACCAATTGGAGTAGATTATCAAATAATTATTTAATCACTACCTACCCCAATTGAGTTTGTATAATAGGGATATCCATATCTTCAATTATTTATTTAACTTTATGTTCCTAACATGTCAATTACCCAACCAATAATTAGATTTGATAATGTCACTGATTTAAATGAATCCACTTATTATTCACAAAGTTTTGTGCCAAAGGTATGCTTGCATGTTACATTATATTAATAATTGCATATGATTAGTGTCTTACTACTTTAGTAATGAAATGCATATTGGTGTCCAAACTTTTTATATATGTAGTAAACTTCATCACATTTTCCCGTTGTGGTTGTGCTGGCATACATTTAATATTACATTGTTTACTTTTATTAACTATGTAGTATAGATGGTGATCGGTTATACCCTATTACAGTTGCTTAGGTTTCATAGTAGTGGTATAATAGTAAGGGGTTCATTTGGTAGTTACATGTTTCATAACTTTTAGATCTTTGTATATATTATCCTCTTCCTATTCAATAAATCATCGAAGTATTTTGTATTTTATTTCTTCAATTAGGTATCAGAGTGGTTTCTTTGCCATGCTAGGATGGAATTTAAAATGTTAATGAGGGGTAGAGGCATAATTTATGGTTTCCCCACTGATGGGAAAATAATTTTACATCATGTTGCGTAGTAACTAGATTTTTTGTTTTTCTTATCTCTCTTTCCCAACAAAAGATTATAGCACATGCCTGGTATTGAGAATGCTAAACTAAATTCACTATCATACACCTGTGAAGAGAGAATTGATTACTGCTAGTCTATCAATTGTGCTAGATTAATTACCAATATAGTGGTTTGGTTGTATAAATTTTGAGAATCATAATTTATAGCCAAGAGAAAAGCATGAATCAAAGCCAATAGACTAGTTCATAGCATGCAAGTTTATAGTATAAAATTTCATAGCAAAAGCTTTAAAGAAATAGGTTACAAAGAAGCATAAGAATGTTCACTAGATAATATTTAAGGTATGACCAGGTCTGCCATTTTCCATTATTATCTATATACCAAGAGTTATGAAGATAGATGTGGAGAGAAGCTAATAAAAGTATTAAGATTGTCTATCAATATTTTCTTCATCTAGCATTCATGAGGCATTGGGAGATAATAAAAGTAGCCAATCCTATTATTTTTTAAGATCTCATATTTTAACACCCACATTCTGCTCAATCCTACATAGGTTTTGGTCGCTAGATGGTTTTATTAGTTGTCAATTTACGGTTTTTGTTATAGACACTATTTAGGTTTATTTTTTAATTATATTATCAAGAGTTAATAATTTAGTCTATTAAACAAAATTAATTTTTTATTTTATAAGGCTCGTATAGTCCTGTGTAGTTTAATTTTCTTTTACTATAGTTAAAAATTCATTTTATCAGTTTCTAAATAAATAATAATAATTTTAAAAAAGTGTTGTCAATATTTTTAAAGTTAGAGTTGTCAATCACAAATGTCGTCAATAGAATCAAATCATAAAAATGTATCAATATTTTATTTTAGGTCCATTATCTATTCTCAAAGTCAAAAATATCTTGTATGGACACATTATCAGGTGAACCCAACTTCCTGAGACATATGTGTTAGTGAGAGAGTTTTGTCCTCATTAACAACATGCATATGAGCTTTATCAAGATATCAGCTGAGTAAGCAGCTTATTTTATTAGAGGTTAGAGGATACATTGAGGTTGAAGGACATTTGGCATCCTCTCGTGAGTTGCCTATAATGGGGTTACACCTTTGCTATGGTGACAAATTTTGGTGTGTTTATTTTATATTTTGCAGTTTATTTTTCAATAAATTATTAAGAATTATTTCCAATTTGGTACCTCCTAAAGAAGAATGTTGTGGGGAGAAAAATCACTAAATCAGCACTTGGTTCTTGGAAAAGGGTTTGTATTAATCTGAGAAACCACCAAAGTGTAGTAAAAACCTCCTACAACCCTCTAGGTTCAAGGTTAACCTACAGTAGAAAACCATATGGATTTGTGGTAATCCTCATAATTAGAGAAACCAATGAAGGTGTTAGTAGAGAGAAGTGTTCCTATCACTTCTAGGTTTTTGGTAATCTTACAAGAAAAAACCAAGGTGACACCAAGACCTTGAATCCATAAAGATGGCATGCCACCTCAGAAAGTGAGTAGGCTATGTAGAGACCGTAAATTTTTTTTATAATGTTTTTAATAAAGTGGGGACCACTATCAAGAAAAGTTATGTTTGTAAAAACACTACAATAAAGGTGGGATATTAGCATAAATTTTATATTAGATTGTTTACTTTTATTAACTATGCAGTATGGATGGTAATCTGTTATAGCCAGTTACAGTTACTTTAGTGTCATTGTGGTGGCATAATAGTTAGGGGTTCATTTGGTAGTTACAAGTTTTCTAATTATTAGATCTTTATATATATTCTCCCTTTTCTATTCAATAAATCATCGAAGTATTTTGAATTTTATTTCTTCAACTATATTATATATCTTTATATGGAGCACAAAATTTCATAGCTATTCTTGGTTGAAGTTTTTACATTATCTATTATGTTATATAAGGCCTATATTCTATCATGTGCCTCCAATCCCATATTGGATTGTTGGAATCCACAAAACATTTTTTTGGCAATGCCCTTAGTGGCATTAAACATATAGATGGGATATTTTTGGATTTCAACGTCTTGGCAAGGTAGACTCTTCCTCTTCTTAATAAGTGGGGATATCTCATATTTTCTTGTCAATTCAATCTATTTACTTCTAATAGTCACTATTATTTTTATTACCCTTCTCAAATTTTTAGAGACTTCATAGCACTCAATAGTTAACTTTGGGTCATCAGTGATAACCAAATCTTGTCTAAATAATTACTTAGCTTGAATTTTTTTAATCCATGAATCTGTGACTAATACATCTTGAGAAGATTATTGGGTAGAAGATGAGATGTTAGGAGATGAATGGATATGTGGATGTGGCATGAGTAATGAAACTTTCATGTGGATGGAACCTTTATTATCACCTATCTTAAGGCGTGTGACCTCATCACCCAATTCCAAATGCTAAAACATCTTAGTCTCATGGTGTTTAATCAAATACTTTGTTAGAAGTTACAAGCAAAAGTATAAGGCAATATCATTTTAATATCTAGATTTACCCTACATTATTACTGAATTCGAAGTGTTGTTACCTCCAACTAGAGCCATGTGTTAACTTTTCATAGTGTCATTAATTTAAGAATACATGGTAAGAATCTACCTTTATAATATTTCAAATCAAAACTGAGTTTCTAATTATCATCATGATGTCTACTCACATGTAAATGATACATATTATATCCGATGGCTTGATAAAAGTTATGATGATGAAAAATTATATAATGTAGGATCATAATATTAAATAAATGGGATATAATATTTCCAATCAAAAAATCATTATGACTCAATTAGCCATGTCAACCTATGAACACATGGTTAAATTTGAAATTCATCAAGCTTGTCAAGACATCAATCTAAGGACATAAAATACATATGCAAAGTTGTGTCATATTTTAGTCACAATTATCAACATTGGATAATCATGATCAAGGCCAATAATATTATGTCATGAGATTAGTACCCCTCAACAAGGTTGTTTTAGATGTTTATCGACTTTCATTATAAAACAATAGATTTAAGGAAATTCATGCTTGATTGAATTGGAAGATTAGAATGAATAAAGGAATTGAAGGTATAATGACTTAAGCATGCTCTAATCATGTCCATTAAGTTTGATTTTACATGATTTTAGCTGGGAGTTAAAATGTTAATCCACCCATGTTGTTTGAAGTGATTAAAATTATTGTTCTTCAATACAAACATGACATGAAGGGATATCTTAAGGAAGACATATTTTATGTGCACATAACCCAAATATATAAGATCCTAACCTGGTAGGTTTTGAATAAAAATTAATTCACTTTGTCTTCCATATTAACCTTAAAGGATTAATTATGTATTCACAATGAAATATTCTTTATTATAAATCAAGGAGAGATTTTTGTGACTACATTATAAGTATATTTCCTACTCACTTTCCACAAACAAGGATTAAATCTATTAAAAGAAAAAATATATAGTTTTTTTTCAAGTAGAACCTGAGGTGATATAGAATAAATGTGGAAAAGTTGGATTGACAAAGACCCTATGACCCACTTTAAATCCAAGGAAAAACATAAGGATCATGTTACTAAAGTAATTTTATTACGTTATTTAATCCATTTATTGGAAGACCACATATTTATGTCTAAAACATTATATAGATAATATTCAATCCATAGCTTAGTGGGAGACATAATGTATTTATAGAACATTTATAACATTTATTTAATCATGTTTAAAATGGACATATTCAAAATATATTGGAACCCAAACACATTAGTTTTATTTAAAATGTAAAATATCTTAAAATGTTTATGTTTAGTAGTCCATGTTACCACCATTAACATGTGTACCATGGGAGCTTTCTAGGAGCCCTTTACCTAATTATTTGGCCCTTATAGAATTCTTGTCAAGGAGGAAGAGAGGAAAATTTTACCTCCATGTATGGTTTTAAGATGTAAAATCACACTCCTCTTTTATAGTTTTAGCATTTATGTGGGTATCTCTCTCATTCATTCATTATAGATACAATAGAATAGAATCATGATGAATGTAAAGTAAGGTTTTTATAAGAAAATAAAAGTAAATGAAAAAATATTTTTAATGTATTTTTGGGTAGGATATTATCTTTTTTATCCCATGGAAAATTATGCATAAATTTTACCATGGTAATGTTGTAAATTTCCATAGAATAATTATAATTTTGTGTTACACATATGTGCAAAACATATTATGGTTTTATTTTTAATATGTGTAATAAATTGGTTTTATTATTTTGACAAATTATGTCAAGAACTTGGTATTACAATATGTGTAAATCCATTACCGAGTTTGTTTGATTTCATATTTGGGGCCCCATATAATTTAAACATTATAGACTATAGCTCTGCCTATTTTATTTTTTTAATATTTAAGATGGCATCATTTTATCATTATAATAGGTAAACCCTTGCATTGTAACCATTTTGTGGACATATTTTTTAAAATAAAAATTGCATACTACCAACACATAGATATGAATGAGGCATTATTATAAAATATTAATATAATTATGTTACCCTTTTGAGCATGGGAATAATTGAATAAATGTTGGAAGGTAATTCCAGAACCAGAGAAAGTTTTTTTGCTTCATATATGCATATTTTAAAACCATAACTTGGGGTTTAGTTCTTGTCATGAGATAGGTAGTGGCATCATTAAAATTATTATTGGAGCAAGTGAGTCATATTTCACTATGATTGCATCTTTTTTGGGTTAGGTTAAGGCTAGTAATATAACCCTTTTTAAAATTAGTAATGTTGTATTAATGGTACATTATGCAAACTCCTACTTTATACTCACCTTATGTGAATGATGTCACCTTGTTTCTATGTGGTTATAGGGAGTTTTTAGTGGAATTTATTTGAATTAGTTTTGCCTCTTGAGCATTTTTCATGAACCCTTTTTTTAGATAGTATTTACACTATGTTACAATATATTATGAGGCATTATTAACTATTTTGGATCTTTGAATCCCTCCACGTTTTGATTTATAAAATTGTGGTCCTTTATTTTTTACAATTAAAAAATCCTATAAACCTTATGTGGTGTATGCATGATGGAATATATCATTGTTCAGATTAGAATCTTGTTAGGCCTTGAAAATTGGTTTGTTTTTCACACTAATGGCTTGGTTTTTTATAAATTTGATGTATTTTTAATATGTATCGAATGCAATGTCATTGTATCTCATGGGAATATCTTTAAGGTTTTTATTTTATCATGTAAATTTTTGAGGGAATTGATTGACATTGTTGTCATTGTGAAACCATAATGATTTTTGAGCTTAGCCCTTATATTTTAACATTATAAAACATATTTAGGGTACTTATATGTTTTTTAGACTTGTGTTGATCATAAAATACAAAAACATAAAAATGGTACTTATAAGTTAAGTCATGTATTTGAAATAGATTTTAATTAAAATGTTTGAAAAGAATAATTGACTGTGTTCCCATTTTCTCATATGTTATTATTTATTATTTTTTAAGGTTTAGTCATTAACTTTCTTGTTTTAAAATTTCATTATAGTAGCTTCCGAAATAAATTATAGAAACTAATAATGGTGGCTTGGGAGACTGACCATTTTACCTATAACAATGGAAGCTTTTGTTTGAATTTGATCTATTATATGGATTATTATTTTTCATCTCTTTAAGAACATAAAAAATATTCTTGGTCCCATGTAAATTATGAGGTAAAATTAAATAATGGTATTTAGTGATCATAAATGAATGGGTAATATGGTAGACTTAGAATCAAGCATTCATGTTTCTCAAGGTATAATCATTGGCCATGATTTCTATGAGAGAATATCTGAAGCATTTATAGATATATTACTGCTTTACTTGGTGGTTACTCATATTATTTGTTGAGAGGTTGGATATTACATGTGACCCAATTTATTCTATAGAATCATCTTATAAATGTACAATTTTCAATAATTCCTAATTCTAATTAGGTTTGTGTGAACAAAGAAATTCATACATTATCTAGTTCTTGCTTAAAATATTCAATTATCTACTTAAAAGTCACAAAATGTCAAGAGTTGGGAGGTCAAATACTCTTCCATAATTGGTCATAGTTTTGGGAATCCTCCTAAGGTAATA
Organism: Torreya grandis; assembly: GCA_037957365.1. Taxonomy (NCBI): domain Eukaryota; kingdom Viridiplantae; phylum Streptophyta; class Pinopsida; order Cupressales; family Taxaceae; genus Torreya; species Torreya grandis. The sequence goes on from JARHVA010004550.1 coordinate 1,291,251, forward strand.
GTATCCCTTATTGCTAGCATTTAAACTAAAATAAACCTCATTATGAATATCATTATTTTAAATCACATTTTAACTTCAAAATAACTAGTGGAATTTCAGAAAATGGGGTGAAAGTTATGTGATTCTCTATCATTTCCATTTCTTCTTAAATTTGTCTTTGTAGCACCATCAAGGTGACCATCGAAAGGTTAATTAAATTGGAATAATTTTTTCTATGATAGAACTAAGGAACGTAGCTGGGATTATTGTAATTGATCATGTCACATTATGTAACTCAACCTAGAGGACAATTATGTTTTAGATATGACATTAAATATTTGGAATAAGTTCCCTAATTTTGTTTAATTTGTCTCTATTTTAACGATTCACTAAGGGGAGGTGAATAAATTCATTTGGTATATATTTCATATAATACCATGTTTTTTTGGTATAATAAACATGGAATGGAATCATTGTAGATATTATTTAACCAAGCATGTAAGACTACATTAATTATGTTCCACTTTGAGTTTCTTATTTAAAATGGGATAACACCCAATCACTTAGATTTACATCTCAAAACATTGTGTATAAGTGACATCCATATTAATATATGGTACAATGTTATAGGTTTTAGTACATGTGGTTTGGTTGTCAATGTTTATGACAAAGATGGATCAACATCATTTGAGCCAATTCACACTTTTAGAAATGTTAGGACAAGATAAGGGTTAGGATAATATTCATTAAGACCATTTGGATGTGAGGACCACATCAAGGAAATTATTTTTTCTATGGACCAATATTTCTATATTTCTTGATGACAACTATGAAGAAGTTTCAATAAGATTAGGGGGCATCATGTTCAATTTTAGGCATATTCCTATGCCTTGAAGTAAATATGGCTAATTTTATTTATTACATTGAGTGTTTCTCTCTTTATGTACTTAGTAATGATATTTTATATGCCACTTAGAATTTTAGAAAAAAAAATTATCATCTATGTCAACTATGGTCCTTACAGTTATATTTATTTCCTTCATTAAGACAACCTTCTCAAGGGATGGATTGAGAATATGCTCTCCCTATTTTACTATTTTACTTATATAAATCTAAGGAATTAGATCTATACAATGTTTTCTCATACATATGTAAAACATATTCACCATGATTAGCTTTTTTTTTTAGTAACCTTATTTAAATAAAGAATTTTACTAGATAAATGATCATTTTAGTTATAGAATTTTATTACACACGACATTACATTTACCAAATTATATACAGAATTCTCTTTCTCTCAATCTATTTATCATTGATGTGATATTGAATGAGAAATAGTCATAAATGTTGAAGTTTGAGATTATATGTAAATAATCATAAGCATATTTTAATATGTTGTGGTTAGTTTACATGGTTATATATTTCATGTTTTCCATAGATTTAAGACATAATTAATGATGCACATTATCAATCCTAATGTGTTTTATATCTCTATAAGGACTAAATATAATATTAAATTTTAGGTGACTTTGATCGATTATTGTAATATTCAACGGTGGTTTCCACTATCTAATTCAAAAATAATAATTGGTAATTATACAAATGACATATGTGGATGCTTATATTATGTGTACTATTATGCTAGCTTTCATTTATATCTACTTATGTAGTTTGTGATGTCAATGTTTAAATTATTGATGGATATATAAGCCTACGTAGGATGCCTGATGTCTCTTGTAAGGTCAATAGTTAGGGCTTGGGGATAGGGGTTACATGTTGGTTTATTTTCCCTATGATTTACTTATGAAACATGTATCTTAGATATAATATACATATGAGTTCATATTCCTAAAAATTTTAATTTCATATTGTGGTTCTATAAATTAATTATGATGCATATATCTTTAATTTATTGACCATGGCTAGACATAAAGAATAATATGACTACATTTTGATTGCATTGATTTACGTTATATATTATATGATAGTTTTATTGGTTGAAATGGGTGTGTATGGGAGAAGTGTGTGATGGAATAAATGGGGACAAATGGAATTCACCATAACCCTATGACCCACATAAGATCATAGGTGAAACATAAAAATCTTGTGCTTATAATAAATTTTGTTACCTTAGATAAGTCATGGATGTGAGGATGACATATTACTTTTTGAAACATTTGAATGTGAATTTAGAATCCATAGGTTAGTGGGACACATAATGTATTTATACAATATTTCTGACATTCATCTACCCATGTTTGAAATGGATCCTTTCTAATGACATAATAACCCTAATGACATTACAAATGCTTGTTTTAAAAAGTGTAAAATATCCAAAAAATATATATTTAGCTATCTAAGTGGACACCCTTAACATCATTTCCCTTGGTACATCTGTATTGAACTCTTTACCTAAACACTAGATCCTTTTAGGATATTTTTGGAGGAAGATGCATGACTTGGAGATGACACATGTCCTTCCATGATGGATTTAAGATGTTGAATCCCACTCTTATTTTAGGGTTTTAATATTTATGAAAATCTCTCTCTCATTCATTCACTAGAGTTATAATAAAATTAAAAGTTTGAAAAATAATGAAAGAAAATGAATTTCCAATAGTGTTTTTAGGTAGGATATGACCTTTTATATTCTAAAAAAATATTTGCACAAATTTTTCTATGGGTTTTATATTAATTTATAAATAATTTGATATTGTTATGTTACGCATGAGTGTAAAAATTGGTAAGGTTGCGTCGTGAGTGTGTGTATAAAATGGGTTTTGTTATGTTAAAATGTTATGTGAAAAAATGAGGTATTAATTTATATATAAATTATTGTTTTAAGTTTGTGATAAAGGGTCATTTAATGAGATTACTTTGAGCATGGGATTTTATTAAGTTGATACTGGCTTTCTCTAACAATTTAATATTTTAGAAGACAAATTCCTATAACTATGGCTTGGTTTCATAGTGCATGGTTAATTATGAAATGTAAACTATTATTCCTAAAATAAGTCATAAGTTTCATTTCATTCATGAAACTTTTATATTCTTGATGATACCACATAGTTAAATAATGAGCACTCCCATTTCTTTCCACAAACTTTTATACATGGAAAAAAAATCAAATTTATATGTTGTTCAAAAAAATGAAATAATAAATAAATTTATGCATTGTGAAAAGAAATTAATTATGAAGTTATTAGAAAATATTCTATCTTATATTTATATTATTAATTATTAAAAATGAATTTTATTGTAATTTATTAGAAAATATGACAATAAAATTGGTTTTCCATTAAAAATAAAAATATGTCCTTTTTGTGAAAGATTCTAAACTTTCCTTAAAAAATATTGTCTCCATATACTCTCCCTGTATGTTTATGAATATGGTTTGAGCATGTTAACTTAAATTTGAAAAGAGATGAATGTAATTATAGTAGTCTGGTTGTTTTTATTAAAAGTATTGTAAATGAAACTAGTATTGATTTTATTAATGCCTTCCTAGTTGCAAAAATTGTGGAAGGGAAATATCCTTTAAATAATTGTGTACTAATAGGTTATGTTATGAATAAATATATATTTGTAATAATATTAGTTATTTTTTAAAATTTTGAAATAAAGATTAAGTAAATGCTTATATTTGTTATGTTTATATTATACTATTAAATTTTTATTTATAATGGTTTTATTTTTATATTATTTTTATTTATTATAATTTTTTATTTAAGTAAATTTGTATTAAATATAAATCTAAATTATAATAAATAATATTTAAAATTATCTAATTAAATGTATAAAAAAATAATTAAAATACAAAAATATTTAACAAATCATATATTATTATTAATTTGATTCTATAATTAATATTTAATATTTTATATTAGAAGATGTGACAGAAATCACTTTAATCTATGAAGTGATTAAAGTCATTCTATAATTATAGAGTAATTTTTTTTAAGGACTAATACAATAGTAAAAAATTTCTTCAAGAATGATTCAATTTTATAATTCACAACATTATATTTTTTTCTAATTCCTTTTCCTTCTTTATATTATTCCAATCATTGAGTTGTGACTCTCGTCTTCATATAGTTATTAAATTTAAAATTATAAGAACTATATTTTCATCTCTTTACATTAAGATTTAGATTACTAGTAAGAACTGACTATCCATATAATATTAAAAGTATTTAGACTATGAAGTGATAAAAGTCATTCTATAATTATAGAGTAATTTTTTTTAAGGACTAATACAATAGTAAAATATTTCTTCAAGAATGATTCAATTTTATAATTCACAACATTATATTTTTTTCTAATTCCTTTTCCTTCTTTTTATTGTTCTAATCATTGAGTTGTGACTCTTGTCTTCATATAGTTATTAAATTTAAAATTGTAAGAACTATATTTTCATCTCTTTACATTAAGATTTAGATTACTAGTAAGAACTGACTATCCATATAATATTAAAAGTATTTAATGTAGAGTTTTAAAAAACTAAATAAATCATAATGTAAATAACCTAGAATTATATGCTAAAATTATATAATAATGAAATTTTAGCTCACAAAAAACATAAGTGTTCTAATGATTTTTTAATTATTTCCCATATACATAACTTTGACATCCAAACTCAAAGGCATAAAAGAGTAAAGAAAGACTAAACTAAGAACCAAAAAAATATGAATTTTGTACCTACCCATACAATAATTATTCATATGGAGTGATCCTTTACTCCAAGGAAACCACTAATTATAAAGAAAGAGACTTCAATAATAAGAAGCTAAAAATTAAACCATCATTAAATTAAAATAAATTATCTATAAAATTGATAGGATTTAATTTAGAGGTAATATAATTTAAATATTTAATATATTTTTAATGTTAAGATTAATAAAATAAACCACCACATAAATTATAAAAGTATTTACACTTTCAATAAATATATATATATATATATATATATATATATAATATTTTATAATACAAATATTTCATTATCATATTTAACTTCGTCACTATTTAAATAAACTATTTTCACTCTGAGATCATTGATTTCAAAACGTCAAGATATTTTAAAAATATCTTAACAAACAATTTCACATTTTAAATAATTAATAGATAATTATTTTTAATAAAAATAATAATACACAATTAAAAAATTATAAGTAATTAATATAAAATTTATATTAAATTTTAAAATAAAAAATTAGAAAAATAATGAATTATCAAATCCATAATATAAATTAATTAATATTGAACAATAAGATAAAAATAGATGATTAAAAATTAGATAAAACAATTAACTATACTCTTGAAAAATTAATTAAACATGTAAAAATACTACATAATTAATATCAAATATTTTAAATTTAAATGAATAATTAAAAATCTATAATAATAAAATAATACTCTAAATAAAAAAATAAAATTAAAAAAAAATTAATTATTAAATTTTTTAATCATTGCAACCTTTATAAATAATACCACTTCTCCATATAATTAATAAATTGAAAACTTTTAATGACTAATCGATACCCTCCTTAAAAATCTGTGAAAATATATTCCAATATTTAAAGCACCCCATGTGCCCTCCCCTCATTTGTTATCAAAAGGGTTGTAGCTGTGTTAACCAATGTCTATTCACAACCTTAACTATATAGGCATAGCTCACCATAATCGAAATGAGCTTATTGTTTAAAGCCTGTTCAGTTTTATTTACTACATGTCTTCTAAAAAGGCGAAGGCTTCAGGGGGAGGACCCGAAGATTATGGTGATGCTGAAGACCAAGAAAAATCGATGAGGAAACCTCGGCACACAGCTCATCAAAAGCAGCTATTAGAAGGGTAAGCCCAAAACCACAAATTTATTCTACTTTGTTCATAGGAATATTTTTATATTTTTGCCTTGGATCTGAACCTGAATCCAAGATTTTGTTTTAAGGATATACAAGTCTTGCCCTTATCCCAATCAGAAACAAAGGCTGCAGATCTGCCATTATGTGGGAATGGAGCCCGAGCGGGTAATGTATTGGTTCAACAATCGCCGGTCAAAGATCAGTGTGAGTAATTAAAAATATTTATTTATTTATTTTTCTTTTCGGCCGTGTTTTTTTTTTTTGGGTCATCGTTTTGATTTGTTATACTTTCTGAAGGCCAAGGAACGATTACAGTTTAAAGAAGAATTCGATAAATCAAATTTGGAGAATGGACGTCTCAAAGAAGAGGTATAATTATACAATTACAATATGAATGTTTTTACTCTGGAAAAAATTAAGATCCAGATATCCAAATGATTATGTTTCGCAGGTAGCTCGCCTTACGATGATTGTTGAAGAGATGAATGACCGATCCACCGCTTTAGATCTACTTGTAATGAAAAATTCAGGCCATTCTTTTAGCCATGTTGTCCCTGAGGTTTTGGTTGTGGATGATAGTATTGATAAAAATGCTATCGAAAAAGAGTTCGGTGGGAGGAAGAGAAAATCAAATGTGTTTGTAGAAAAACGATATATGTCAAAGAAACCCAGATCTTGTGTGATTGGATCTTCCCAAGAGGAAACCTCAAAAATTGAACATATATTTGACCTCAAAGAAGTAGAGGAATATAAGATGAAAGATGAACAGTTGAAAAATATGGAAGCTCAATTGGAAATGACAAAAGCAGAATTGTTTACACTAAAAGATGAATATAAGCAAAGAGATGAATTGTTCAAAGATGTGGAATCTCAGGTGGGAAGAACAAAAGCAACTATAGATGATCTCATCCAGCTGGGACGAAATACTGAAGCCCAAGTATCATGTGCCACATTATACAGCGAACAACTCATGAAACTGGTGCTTGCGAAAGACGAATTAGTGAGGCAAAAGTCTGACGAGTTCAGAGTACTGGAAACCAAACTTGTTAAACTCAAAGGTGAGTTGATAAATGTGAGTGAAGAAAGAAGTGTGATATCTAAGAGGTTTCAGGAAATGAGGCAAATCTTTATCACAAAAGAGAATGCTTTTATAGAGCTAATTCAAAGGTTCAGAACCCTAGAGCAAACATCAACGTCGTTAGCAGAGGGTGCTAAAAAAGATGAATCCTGAAAATAGATCTATGATTGACACTTTGAAATGGGTATTTGATCATTCGTTTCAATTGTTCTATTTGTCCCTTTTTTCTTAGAAACGCAAGTTTTCTTTTTGAATGCTGCAACATACAAATGTCCTTGTTCTTCATTTATAAGATTTCATTGTCATATAATTATCTGATTTGAGGATATTAATATCAAGTCCGCAAGTATTCTATATATCTCAGTAGTATTTTTTTTTTTTTTTTTTTTTTTTCAGGATTCGCGAATATTTTGTGCCTTTAATTTTTTTACGAAAGCTTTAGAGACGTCCTAGAAGATTTTTTTCTACCAAGTTTTAAATGCATTTAGATCAGTGTTTCATCTAAGTAACTAGAAGCCAAGGTATTTAATTTGCCAGATGATGTCATTTGGCATTAGTCCGTCAAATATCTTATTCTGTCTATTTTAGTATTGCTTGCATCAGAGCTTTTTCCATTCCAGCCACAATGGAGACCCTTTGGTCAACAAAGAACACATCAAACTCTGTTCCCCATGCAAGAAAATATCTACACCGAGTTTTAATTTAATCTAAAATATATATTGGGTTGTATGTCGATTGTGATTTGTTTTCCTACCTAAATGACGATTCTTAAATTTCGAAAATTCGCACTGCATATCCTATATGGATTACAGAAAAAGGATACAAGCGTATAAAATAAGACGTTCCCAATAGTTTTCATTCATTTCAATAAATCTTTTGCCTTCTTTTTCTTTTATTTATTTTTAACTATTTTCCATTCATAATCTAAAATAATAATATTTATTTTTATTAAAAAAAATAAAAAATAATTCTTAATTATAAAATATAATAAAAAATATAAGAAATAGTTGTATGTTGCACATAAAATAGATTTTAAGGAATTGATTTTAACAATAAAAAGTTTTTTAATAAAACATTTATTAAATAAAAATTTAATTTAGTTATATATTTACTCAATCAATTATTAAAGAATAAATATGTTGATATTTTTCTAATTTAAAATACAAACACACACACACATATATAAAAACTCAAAATTATATTTAATATAATTTATATTAAATTAAATAAATTATTAATATATTGACTGAAATATTGACTATTTAAAATTTGAAAAACATATCCAACATAATAAAGATTGGAAAGAAAAAATCATGAGGAAATAATTGTAATCCTTAAAATTATATTAGTTTTTAAAAAAATGTTATTTTCATTAAGATATTAACCATTTTATATTTCAAAATCTTAAATAAAGAATACCCTAGGTTGAAGAAGAAAACTTTCACTTTGTCTTTTATAACTCAAACAATGACATTGGAGAACTCTTTGTATTTTTATTTTATCTTATAATATTTTATTTAATGACATTTGTATGATTTATTTTTATTAAATTTAAAAGTGAAGAAAAATTTATAAAAAATGTGGTCGAAAGTAAAAGGCATACATGTAAATAATAAGGAGATGAATAGGAACATTTTGCAATTTTATTATTATAATTTTTTAATTTTTAAATTATTATTAATGTTTTCTATTTATTTTTTATTATTTATATAATTTTAAAAGGTTATTTATTTTCAATTCAAAACATATTAAAATGATATTTATTTTATTTTTTTTAATTGTAAAAAAATTAATAAAATATATATATAATAAAATATATATGACATAATTATATATAATAGGTAATGTGGATTTTAAGAAAATAATTTTAACATTATAAACCTTTTTATTTGAAAAGTTTCAAACATAAGAATAAAAAGAAAATGAATAAAAAAATTTGACAAATTTTATATTTCAATTCTTTTTTTTAAAATTTTTATAATATAAGACTTATATACACAATCTAACTGGATATCTTTTTAATATAAATATATAATTCAGTAAAATATAAAGAATTAAAATTTTGATTATTATTATTTATTTTTCTAGATTTTTCTTCATAGTTTATTTTTTCCCTATGATTAATTCATAGCTTATTTTTAACATTTATATTTTATCTCAATAACATATAAAGGTGTTTAGTAGTTATAGAATTTCACTATTGTAGATTATTTCATTATTTCTTGATCATCAATTAATAGTAGTTTATTATTTTTTGTACATTTATTTATAGGTTGGCTTTGTTCTATTTTATTTCCATCCCCTCTTTTTCTCTCTCTTTCACATATTATTTTCTTGGATTTTGGGACTATTTTATAGAACGATACATAATGGTGCACCATACATGTCTTATATAACGTTTTTACGTGATAACTTGTGACCCTTATCAGGGATGTGAAGTACAATAATTTAATTTAATTATTAGACATGGGAATCTAAAATAAACTACATTTCTACTTTAAACATTTATCTAACTATTGGGACATAAATTTTGTCTATATAAAGGACATCCATTTTAGACTTGTCTAGCGTCAAACCAAGATTCTTGCAGATACATGTAGGCATCATATTTGAATTAACTAAAAGTTTATGCATGCTTTTTCAAAAGATTCTAATAGTCAACAAGAAATATGGGGCTTTCAATAAAATGGTTTGCTAGTCTTTTTATTTTTAAGAAGATGGTTTTCTAGTCAAAGATTTTTATAATAATTCTCTTTGTTCTATAATATGAGCCAACTCATGTAAGGAGATATTTATTGTAATGTTTTTCATATCTTATACTATATTATTTTCACTATTTTTTTATGGATGAATTACTTAATGTAAGGAGATATTTATTTTAATGTTTTTCATATCCTATACTATATTGTTTCCAATATTTTTATATGGATCAGTTTATTGTTGTTAACTATTTTTTCTTTTTTTTGGGAGAGGTGGGGGGAGGGGGTGGTGGGCAGGTTGGGGAAGTGATTGAGATAAAAAGGATTGATTGAATTATTATTTATAGGTGTAGATATGGATTGAAAAGATGGTTAGATCAAGCATTAGTCATGAAAAATTCAATAAAAATGCATAAGAACATAACAAGCTAAGCCAAGTTTTTTGATAGGCTTTGGCAAATGGTAATTAAGAGTTAGTGAAAGAAATCACATAGAATAACTTCACAAGAGTATCCCATCACAAAAATACATCTCAAACATGATTTTCCATTCGACTAGGTTCTCAAGTCTTTAGAAATGATGCAAGGCAAAGCTGCTCCATCATCTATAGTGCACCAATGAAACTAGGCTCATGATATGAAATCAAATGTATGCCTATCAATGAAGATATCCTATTGTAAATTAATCATAATAAACACTACATAAATAAGACTTGTGGAGAGAATTATACATAATAAGTTTATACAAATGAAGCTTAAAAATGATGGGCTTGGTCCTCCTATTTATATATATTTCAAATTGATGAAGATCAATTATGACCATCCATCTTGAGATCATGATGTGTGGCCATGAATTAATCCAATTTTATATAATTAATCCATAAATACAGTCATAAATATTTATAACGGGCATTAAAGAGGTATGGGAGGCCTTAAACCTGATATTTGTTGTATTTATAGCTTATGAATGCCACTTCACAAATGATGTCACTTGATGATCCAAATACTAGGAATCAATTTCCAAATAAAATATATTAAATAACTTCCATGGATTTTCCACTTCAACTCTTTATTTGGATTAATTTGCCTAAGTGAGATTAATCAAATTTTATGCAATTCTTTGGAAATTGGTTGCACTTGATGAATCAAAATGGTCATAATGTCATAATATTGGGTCAAATTTGATTAGAGAGGAATGAGAAGCTGATGTTAGTTGCATATGGACCAATAATCCATTTAAGACATTGTCAACAGAAAATAGCATATACATGTGTCATGTACTTCCAAATTAGAAAAAAATAGTTATCTAGAGATCCAAAATGCATTTTCAGCATTTTGACTTGAAATTATTTATGAAAAATTAATAATAATATAAAATAGATTACCCCATTTAGGGATATATTATCCAAAATTAAAACTTGTATACAACAAGCTTGAACTATTTAACACATATAAGTGATATTGGCCTAAATTGTGCATTTTCATAAATTTTGAGTAAGATCATAAATTTCAACATAATATTGTTAGGAATTGGATGTCTAAATTTTTATTTTGTTTGAGAAGTTGTAGTGAGATATTGAAGAGAATAAACATCTTTTCAAAGAAAAGAGTTGTGAAAAATAAATTGGAAATGAGATGACCCATGATGCCCCATCGAGAGGACATATAAGGATGAAAAATAAGGTTGTAATCTTGAAAGAGAGAGAAAGTGAGATTAATTTATGGGATATATTAAATCTAGATGAGAAAATGATTGCATGAATTGATTCTCAGTGATAAAAATATAATTAGAATATAATAGACCTCAAAAATGGGGGAAGGTGAAGGATATAATCCAAAAATATATGTAACACACTTTGAACATAACCAAAGCTAGGGTGTAAGCCATGCAGTTACAAAATGATCAATCTCAAGATAAGTTGAACACTAAATTATTACTAGAATGAGGGTAAAATTCCATAGAGATTTCAATTAGAAGAAATAGGAGAACATTGATCAAAAGAGATGAAATAATAATGTGCTCCATTAAAGTAGATCTGATCTATGGATAAATTAATTTTCCCCATTAGGGATGATTTTCATCACTAAAAATTAATTATGCCCTAGTAAGGATGATTTAAATTTGTTACTTGTTCAAATTATGTTCTGAAATAAGGTAAATTGGTAATCAAAGATGAAGGATATAACCCATTTCATAGATTAAAAATGAATGCATGCAAATGTAGATGTAACGGTCTAATGACTGAAATAGTCACATAAAATTAAGAATATAAGGATACACAAACTATTGAAATAAATGAAAAGAAGAATAAAAATGGCTCTACTTATTTGATAAATGTCTTGTATCCAAACAGTTCTTACATAGTCCAAATGGACCTGAAGCCAATGTAGTTCACCCAAAAGTGGGTTAAAATGGAATGAAGAATGAATAAAACTGACTACTATTTGATTAGATTCATAACATATGCCAAGAGATACACATATTTTATAGAATTAGGTATGAGATAAGCCATTGCTACCTAGTTTCATCGGTGCACTTAAGAGCCTATCATTGGAGATGCATTTATTTTTAGACTTTAGATCCAAAGCACATAGTCCTTAGTATAACAAAATGAAATTATGAATCATAAGTATGAATAAATTATAATCAAATTATATTTATATTTTTATGAGTCAATTCAAATGTGAATATTTATAACTAAGGATAATGATAAGAACTACCAATACCAAAGATACAACTACTTACATTCAATCGAAAAGAACAAAGATAAGGAAAAAGAATACACAAATGAGCCTAACTCAAAATCAAGATATGAAAAATCAAGACTTAAGTAGGAATAATAATGTACAAAAGTAAATAAAGAACAACATAATAAATAACAAGAAAGCAAGATATACGCAATAAAGCTCCATGTTATTGACTACATGTACATTGAAAACAAAACAAAGGAATAAGGTAAAAGAGGAACACAAAAGGCCAAAAAGAAATGAGAAGAAAAAACAAAAGAAAATAAATTGATAAATGAAGAGACAATAAAACACCAATAAAAAATCAAATAAACACACACAAAAAAAAAATTTAATCACAACATCAGTGCAGTTGGAAAACAATTATTCGTGTATGTGTAGTAGAGGAGTTACTTTATATAATGACATAATAAGAGCAAGGACATAAATTTGTTCCCAAGAGATAGGGAAACAACACACAATAAAAATGGGTGAAAAATAATAAAAGGAAGGAAGTGTTTAAGTTGATTCCATATGTACAAGACAAGCGGATATTGCCTATGTAGTTATATTGATGTGAGATCCAATATGAACTTTAGGCCAAATTTAGTTATCTAAGGAAATGGGATAGAAAAAAAGTGATGATAAAATATGATTTATTTTTTATATTAAATAATGAAAATGATCTCATAAAATAATGAGAGTGTACAAATGAGAATGGTCTTACAAAATGACAAACATATCGGATGAAAATATACATAAGAATAAGACAATGTTTTCTAATTGTTTTTATCAATCACTTTCTAATGTTTTTTGTGTTTTGAGATAAACGACATAAATGAAATATTAACAAATGGTCCATGGAACTACCTAGCTGAGAAAATGCACATCCACAGGTAAGAGTTTAAATAATAACTAAACTAGCTACAATGGTCTATGCTCACAAATCAACAAGAATGAAGTCATGCTAAGGAAACAATGCCTAAAAATGGAATCAAAATAAGAATATAATAGTACACAATGTGAGATAAAACTAAATAATCATTCACTAGGCAAAGATCCTTAGTTGAAGATGTATCTGTGTTTACTTATCTGTAAAAAAAATTTACTAAATATTGTCCATGATGAACTAATTTGTATAACTAGTGTTGAATGTATTTAGAATGATTATGAATCATTTTTAGGATAATAATTGGTCAAGGGATAACATATGTCTAGGTTATAATTGCCCAAGGTATGAAAAAATGTGGTTGTAAACAAAATGGTCCAGAATGAATATGATCCAAAAGAGGATAGTATAGGGTGGGATAAAATGAGACCAAATGGTAAAAAATAGTCCAGAGTGCCAATAGTCCAATGCTTAACTTTCCAGACTGATAAAATAATATGATTGTCAAAATAGTTGTCCAAAGTAGATTAAAATGAATTTAGTCCATCATGGGGCTACCCATGATATAATGGTAGGATAAAATAAATTCAACACAACTTACCCCCATGTAAGGGGTCTTGTAGAAAATAGTTCAAACAAACCATAAACATTAAACCACTTAAGATGTGTAGTGTTCAAGGGCTATGGTAGTTATTCACCACATAGAGTACCCAACTGATATGCCCTGAATCCATAATTTGATGTGATCATGTAAGGTCCAAGCCAATTTGGTTAGAACTTGCCCTTTTTCTTACCTTCAATTTTTATGTTTTTCTAGTCCTTGTTCAAGACTAAATCACCAATTTCAAACTCCCAATGGAGAATGTGCTTGTTATTACTTCTCCACAATATGTTCTAATAGGATTTCAAGTTTTTTAGGGTAGATAAATGTTTACCATCAAGAAGTTTTAGTTATTTCAACCTTGAGACTTTATAAGCTTTTCCATCTTCAATATTCTCCAAAGATATCAGTAATGAAGGCATCTCGATCTCAATGATCATAATAGTTTTTTTTCTGTAAATAAGGGAGTATGGAGTGCCTCCTCTAGGTGTTTGATGAGTTTTTCAATAATAAAAAAGCATATAAAAATTCTACAAGTGCCAATTATGTCCAACGTCATTAACAATATTTTTAAGGATGGCCACAATTATTTTATTTGATACTTCAACTTGTCTATTGCCTTATGGGTTACATGGTGTCGATTTCTGGTGCTTGATTTTGAATTTTGCAAAAGGGTCTTTAACATATCTATTTATAAATGATCCACCATTATTAGATATAATACAAAATACGATGCCATATCAATAGATGATATGGTAATGAATAAAATTGGTATTCTACCTATCAGTGACATAAGTGAGAGGAATGGCTTCAATCCACTAAGTAAAATAGTTTTTAGTAGTTAAAATATGTTTATATTCATCTGAGGATGTTGGGTCTATTTTCCCAATGAGATTAAAACCCCATGTATAAAAAAATCATGGTATATTGATTAGTTGTAGTGGTAAGGAAGGTGTGTGTATTAAATTTCTATGTTGTTGATAAGGAACACACTTTATTACATAATTTCAAGCATCTATCTCCATTTTTTTCCAATAATAACTTATTCTAAGGATATTTTTAACTATGTCTACACTATTGGCATGGACCCCACATATTACTTCATGAACCTCCTTAAGCACTATCTTGGATTTTCCTGAAGATAAATAACAAAGTAGCATTCCATCATAGCCTTTGAGATAAAACATGTTTCCAAGGAGGGTATAATGTTCTATGTAGTAAAGTAATATATTTTTATGATTATTAGAAAGGTCAGGTGGAAAAACATGATCATAGAAATAATTATTAAAATATTCATACCAAGAGAATTCAGTTGGGAAATTGGAACTGGTAATGATGCATATCCTTTCTAAATCTAGTAAAACATATGCAGGTTCAAGAATATTTTCAATAAGAAACTAATACTCTTTACCACCACTATCAATCTATATCATGGACCCAATTATTTCCATTGGATCGGAAGATCTCTTGTTGGACCTTAGTACTTGTTCAAACTATAGAGATTTAAAATGAATTTTGAGATTATCCACAATATGCTTGTAAGGTATAAGATTGTCATCTATAATTTTATATTGATTAGTTCAATTATTTATAACCAATTGGAAATCACTATAGACCATTGAGTGCTTGATATCCCACTATATGACAAGATGAATTCCTATAATAAGTTCTTCATACTTGGCCATATTGTTGGTAGAATGAAAATTGATGTGAAACACATTTGGAATCAAATCCTCTTGTAGTGTAATAAATAATATGCCAAATCCATATCCTCGAGAATTGAAAGAACCTAAAAATATAATTTCCATTAATTAGGTTCATGTTACACTTCTTCCACTATTATAATAAAATCATCTAGAAAGTTGAATCTAAATGATTGAGTATCTATAATAGGGGTTTCTATGAGTTAATTCGCAATACCTTGCCCATTAATAGATTTATGATTCTAATAATCAACATCAAATTGATGTAATAACATGACCCATTTGGCCATGCAACCTGTGAGATCCACTTTAGATCATACAAATCTATGAGGATGCACCTTAGCAATAATAATTATTTTATTGATGAACATGTAATGTCACAAATTTTGGGAGGAAAACTCCATAGTTAAACATGACTTCTTAGTAGGTATATAATTATGTTCATAAGCCACTAGTATACATCTTAAATAATAGATTGCATGTTATTTACCTTGATCATCATGTTGGGCCAAAATTGCCCCCAGTGCATGCTTAGTTGTTGAAATGTAAAGAACCAATGTTTGTCCAATTGGCACTATTCTAATTGGCACTATTTATCCCATTGAAATGTGATCCCTCTCTTCAAGATATGTGTAAATGGGTGGAGCTTATCTACTAGTTGTGAAATAAACCTAAAAATAAACTAAATATTTCCTTGCAGGCTTCAAAGTTGTTTAAGATTTGAAGGTAGAGGAATTTTAATAAAGGCCTTAACCTTAGCAGTGTCAAAATCAATCCCTTTTTGTGATACAATAAACCCTTGTAATTTTCATGAAGTGATGCCAAAAACACACTTATTAGGATTCAAATGGACTTTATATTCATGAAGTCTTTCAGAGATTCTCCATAGAATGTTAGGTTGTCCAACACATGTTTTGGATATAGATAGGATGTCATCAACATAGTACTCAATAATATTGTGCATCATGTCATGAAATATTACAGTTATAACATGCTGATAAGTAGCTTCATCTTTGTTTAAGCCAAATGTCATGACTTGATAATAGAGTGTTCCACATAGAGTGTTAAATGTAGTCTTGTGTTGATATTCTTGGGCTATCTTGATCTAATTGTATCAATAAAATTTGTCCATGAGGGACAACATCTCATACCCAATACTAGAATCAATGATTATGTTGATGTTGGCCAAAGGAAAATAATCTTTAGGGCATGCTTTATGGATATCTCTAAAATAAATACAAAGACGTATACCCTATGGATTTTTGCTAATTAGAACTATATTTGATATTTATTTTGAATATTCTAGTGGTCTAATGAAACCTTATAAAAATAATTTATCTAATTTTTATTTTACCAAAAAATTGATGTGTGTACGCATATTCCTCAATTTTTATTTGATTGGCTTGACATCTAGATGAAAAACAAGGCAATGCACAACCAAGTGAGGGTCAAAGCTTGGTATGTTAGAATACGCCCATGTGAAAATATCAATGAAACCCATTAGAATGGATTTAATGTGATCTCATTATAATTTAATAAGGGAAGCTCCAAGGTAAATAATTTTTGGATCTTCATATGTTCCCAAGTTCACTTCAATAGTGTTTATTCAAGGAGTGTAGAATAATCTTTAATAATAATAGATAATATGTGATCATGATTATATTATTCTACTACTATTTCTTGTTCTTCCTCCCAAAGCTCCAAATAATGTGAAAAATCTAAATCTACCAAATTAGGTAATGTCCAACTAGCAAAAGTATTAAAAAAGTCAAAAATGAGGTACTCAAGGATTTGTTGTTCTGATGTGATGCCTATTATTGACTGTAGATATAAGACATGATGGTCCTTTAGCATCCTTTGAGGATGATAAACTTTCCCATCCATGAGTAATTGAAATATTTTTTAAATGAAGGGCTTTTATTTATATTTACTTTTTTCCCTAACCAATGAGTGCCTCAAACATGTTTTCACTTAAAGATCTTGATGTTTTACGTTCTCCATGACCAAGAAATTTTGCCTACTTTCAGAAGTAGGTAGAATGTTCCAAAGAGAAACTAAATCCTTAATTATGATTTCCAATGAGCAATATTTTTTTTAGTCCTATGTACTTTGTAATTAATTCTTCATTTTATAATTCATCAAAGCATATGATTAAATTTTTATAGACCCAATAAATGAGTTTTGGATGACAAAGGTATAAGGAATAATGAGGTATTCAAGTCATAATGGCATTTAAACCAAATAAATCCAAGTCAAAAATCTTACTAAAAAGGCTATAATGAGATGATACATCACTGTTAGAAGTTGCATCACTAGTCAATTCAAAAACATCACTATCAAAAGTCATGAGGTCACCCCCAGGCTATATAGATCTAAGAGCATTATTCAACTTATGTATACCAACTAATAAAGGTTCTAGGATTCCTTTCACATATGGCCCAAGGCCTTTTCCTATATAATCAAAATTATCCATTATCTTATTATGGATAAGATACTTTGGATTCTAAAAACAATAAACAATATCGTCAGAATATAACCAGTCTCCTTTAGTGAAAGCCTTTAGATCCTATTTTAGAAAAGTAGTAGGTATAATTACCATTGGTGGTTTCTTTGTTTCATTCTTCTATTTCCAGATTAAGCTGGGTCTATTAGGGATTTTGGAAGGTTTGTGTTTACCAAATGTTTTGGGACACTTCAATAACTTAGCAACATGGAAGGCATCCATAAGATGATACATGAAAATGCATACATATTCTATAACAACCTATTTTGTATGATTTATAGGAAATGGATCAGTTGAAGTAGATATAAGGTTACTATGGCTGATATAGTTATATTTTGGTGGATGTTAAACTATTTCCTTGTTCTTCTTTTCTATGAATTTATATCTTCGATAATCATTATAATTATGTTACTTAGCCTCTATAATATTGTAATACTGATAAGGCTATTGATCATCATGAATAGTGACCTTGACCCCATCATGGGAAAACTTAATGTACTGATGCAAGGTGTATGGAATAACGTATATTTCATTTACCCAAAGATGACCAAGAATTATGTTATAAGGATAATCAATATCCATAATATGTATAAATCTGTGATGGGAAATAAACACAACAATGATTGGAAAACAAATTTTAATAGAAGATTCCCTCATAACATTTTTTTAAGACATTATGTTGTTCAACTCTAGTTGAATGTCCTTCCAAGTGTATCCCAATATCTATACCAGTTTGAGGGACACTATGTTCAACCTTCAACCATTGTCTATAAGAACCTAGTTGATCTTATGGCTTTTAATGACTACCTCAATATACATTGGGTTGTTATTTCTTGGATTAAAAGAGTGGACATGTCTTTTTAATCAAATGTGAGCTATAAAAATGAATACAAATTTTCTACTAGTATTTGGAACTATTCATGATTTATATCTTGGAAAATAAGGGATTATTATAAAAGTCATTCAAAATAGTTATATAGACTTCAGACATATGCAAGAGTTCTAAAATATATATTTGTGCATGGGGATATACTCAATTGGTCCAATAGAATATAAGGATTTTCAATAATAGGATGAGATAGTTTAGCCTTAGCTAGCATAGTATTTACCTTTGAATCTAATGGAATAATGTTCACATTAGGTTTAATGGTAGAAGAAGAGGGAAATGAGCCCTGAAGAGTAAATCACAAGCGTGTAATTATGGTTACATAATCTAGAGGTGGTAAGGAGCCATTATAATTAAAAGATGAAGGTAGAGGGACTTAGAGAGTGACTCATGGGAATCTAGTTGAATTTGAGCAATTTAGATTTGGTGAGGAACCATTATAATTAGAGGAAGTGTGAGGTCCAGAAAGAGTAACCTACGCAAATAGAGGTTTAATAAAAATACATGAACTCAATACAACATTACTTGAGGGAGAGGTTATTGACTAAATAACAACTGGTTTAGTATTTCAAGAAGAATGGGATGGTTCATGGGATTTAATAGTGACATTGGAAATGTGGTTTACATAAACATGCCCCACATTATTGTTATATTCATAAGGCATGTTGTTGTAACCTAGGTTGTTATCATGGGTATTATGATCCTGATTATGATCATGATTATTAAAATTTTAACCTTGACACTGATTCTATCATTGATTATATACTTAGTTGTGATTTTTATTTGGCATTTATTGATTAGGATGAGGAAATGGACATTTGTATATTCCCATATCCTAATTAGTGTCATATCAAGCAAGTTTTATCTCAACATCACCATTCTCAATTAAATATTCAATAAGGTGGCGTAATTGAATACAACAATAGGCACCATGACCAACAATATGATGGAATTTACAAAATTCATTTTCTCAACACCAATCAAGTTTGGGATGATCTATAGGAAATGGCCTTGGTATAGGCTATATAATCAAATTAGTTGCTACAAGATTTTGAAACATTTCCTCAATAGGCTCTCCTAGTTTTTAGAAGGCTTTGAAGTTGTTGTCGAATACCCTTCATGGAGGGACTCTATTCAATGTGTTTTGTGGATTATGTGAAGCTAATTGCATATTTGGAGTTGGTAGAGCTTGCACCATTTGTATGTGTGTTGAATAAGTTACTCCTTTTTTGACCATGTTCTTGGTCTTATTGAAACCCTTAGGTTTCTTGGTTGTATCTATCTGACTAGGAGATTGGGTTTGATTTGGTGTTTGACCCTATGAATAAATCCTGACAAGGCCTTTGGTGATAAACACCTTATCAATTATATACTCTTGTTGATAATCTCTTCAAATGTGTTCATGTAAGTCAGACATAGTTTGTGCACCACCTTAGATTTTAGTTTCTATGAGAATATGATTTCCAACTATGTTTTACGAAAATTATGTTGAAAATTCTATGAATCTTTCTCCATCTCACTATTTGGATTTTCACAAGACAACAATAATCAATTCATGTTCAATGTTGTATGAGAAGTGGTTGATGAAATTTTTTGATAGATCATTCCAATCCATAACTAATACCTTGGGTAACTTAAGAAGCCAGTCTAAATCTTATCACGTTAAACTTCATGGAAACAAATGAATGAAATAAATGTTACTACAAGATACCTCTTAACATAATACAAAAAATGCTTCAATGTGTTCAAGAGGGTCACCCTTTTCTTTATATTTTTCAAATTTAGGTGCCTCAAAATGAGGTGGAAATGGGTCTTGGAGAATACTCAAATCCAATGGATATGTACATATCTCATCAAATTGGATTTCTCTATTCTATCTTCTATCTCCAAGCATGACATGATCTCTTTCATGAAAGTCTACTCTTGTATGTTCAGTGCATTTATGGGTGGAATATAATTTATATGGGGTGGTATGTGCCCATATTGTGTGGATTTATTTGGGATATACTCCTTATGATTTTCAAACTTATTTTGAATCACTCTTTGAGTTGAGTAAGTAAGCCATTGACTTTTGGGCTGATTAACATCACTTAAAGTAAAATCACCTTGAATTGTAAATGTTCTATTGATTTTAGGGAGTTCTGGGTTTATTCACCAAAGTAGGCATTGGTTGAGATGAACTATCCAAATTGTTTTAAAAAAATTACTCAATATGTACTTAGTACTTTGTTTCTTGATTTTTTAAAAGAATAAGAGGTTCTTGATGATTGAAAAATGTATGCTCTGTGTCTAGAAAAGCATGTTGCATAACCTCTTGGGACTTAGATTTTTTAATTGAGATATATTGATCCATCATAGGTGTGTTCTCAACTAATGTTTGCATTGGTTCAACAACATTTCCTTGTTCCTTGGAAGCATTGTTTTGTATTGATGTGGAAATTAAAGAGTCTATCAAGTCCATGATAAGTTGATCTACATATTTTTAACTTATCTTTTTGATCTTAGTGACAAGATATATATCTTTATGTGTGGAATTTACAAGTACTTCCTTTCCTTTAAAATAAGAAGCAACATTTTATTTTGTAATGTGAGCAAGGGATTATTCTTGTTTTTATGTTTCTACCCTAACAAATGTATGTAATTGTTCCATAAAAAAGTTTGAAGGTAGCCTAACACCTAATTCAAACAACCTTGTGAATGTTTCATTTTTGTCCTCTAGGGATTGATGTTCAAATTATTCTTATTGGATCCTATAGTCATGGGAATGTCTTCAAAGACCACGAAATTGTCATATCCATCATAAAAGTGATCTTCCTCATAGTTAGGGCCATAAAAGACCCCAATACGAGTCTACCTTAATGTTATGTCTAGAAGGCCATTGCATACATTTGCTAAGATTTAGAATATGTTTCACATACATTAATGAGGTGTGTTTTGGTTTTCTTCAAATAGGTGATAGGGAAAAATAGACTATAAAAAATAAAGTGGCATAGTACCACACAATTAAAACAAATGGTTCATGAATTTACTCAATTTTATTTGGTTGAAATCATTCAATTAGAAGAGGGTATGATAACTCAAACACCTAAGTGTAAAATAGTACACCAAATTTATGTTTGGAGATACATCAATATTATAAAATTATAATAAATTCATTCATATTAGGAAGATCAAAATGTGAACTAAGAAACTCAAGATATTAAAACATACAAAACTCCTAAGTATAAAACTAAAACCAAATGGGTAGAAAAACACCACCACATGGTAATAGGAGGTATAATTAAATGTGTTCTACTTAGAGTGTGAGTGATACACTAGATGGCCTATGTTCATAATGATCAGATGATGATGAGTGTATAAATAACCTTCAACATAAATGAGGAATCATATCTAAGTTAATTGAAACCAAGTGAAAATGGTAAACCAATTAACACTTTGGCCTAGAATTTAGAAAGTTTAGATTCTAAATTTGAATTAAAAAAATGAAAGAATTATAGATTTTTGGAAAATGGTTTAGATTCAAATGGGTATCATAGTTGTATTTAATAGATAATATAAACACAATGTTTATGATGTGGATTTGAATAAGGCAAAGATGATTTTGATTTGATTAGCAAAATGCCTCTTTGTTCAAATAAAATGGTGGGAAATAAATGTTTTTGGTTGACGTGTTTTGTTCACAAACAATTTTTAGACTCAAAAAATGACCAAGAAACTAAAGGAAAAGACAAATACAATTAAGTAAATCATCCTAAGCCTGAAACTCACATGGTTGCTTTGTATTTCTGAAATCCATCTATATACATGCTCTTGGGAGGATTATAAGTGTTAATACAAAAGTAAAAGTGCTTGAAATAATAAGTATTTTACACCCCTCCCCTTCTCCCAATATATTTTATGATGACATAGACCTTTGGGATACTTTCGTTACATCAAAAATATGTCTGTGGCAAATGAGGTTGTTCTAAAACTTAATTTTTTTACTGTCTAGATGGTCTCAAGGGTTATTAACATTAGAGAGACCTCACGCTAATTGAGTTCATAATAATTAACTTACTCTACAAGGGTATATTCCTTTGCATAGTGATTCCATCCATGCAATAATTACTGGAATCTGCTAGTTAACTAGACTTGACTTAGATTTTCATTACAAAAGGAGAAGTGAGCCACTCAACCACCTAAATCTTATAGTATACATGAATTAATTTATATACCCCATCATAAAATGGGGTTGATATAATGCTTGGATATGAATCTCAAGGTCAAATATTCCCTTAATGACTCATGATGAATCTATGAAATCCCCTCCACAAGTCAATTTGCATAAATAAAACTATGTGAGAGGTTACTTTTAGATCACCCAAACCATACATTTTTTAGGGAGAGCCTTGACAACATTTTTTTCATTCCTTAGATAAAGGCACATTTACAAGGAAAAGGTGCTTTTGGTCACCCATGTTCCTTAAAGGGAATGGGGCAGAGAATACACACACTCTTCATTTTTCTCAAAAAATAAACAAGTAATTAATCATTTTGTAGAAAATAATACACTTTTAAAATCTTTGAAATTTAAGTGAGTGTAAATTTTATGTACCAAAAGTGAAGTGTTAGATGAAGTTTTTGGCCATTGTCCTTTGTTGTAAACATTTAAAAACATCGAAAAACAACTTCACTTTAAAACACCTAGGTTCCTTTTAAAGACCAAAAGGAAGGTTGAAGATTTAAATAAATTCAAATTTGGCACTTTTACACATGGGACCCACAAATGTTAAAGACTTGCCTTCTACTTTGAAGCATAATTGGTAATGAAACAAACAAGTTTTAAAACATTTTTCTTGGGTTCACTATTTTTCTAACATAGACATTGATGTCGGTCTATAATAACTGATGCTAGTTATAATAAGACTGATGCCAGTCATAAAAAAACCAATGTCAATTGATAAAGATTGACATTGGTCACCTTTAAACATGTAGGCAAAATTTTTTTTTATAAAGTACACTTTTTAGCCCAAGTCAAAATAAAATATCCATCAAAACTATAGATCATGCAAATTAATGTTCAAAAAGAGACTTAAAAATTCAAAATGATAACTTGTAATTTTGAATAAAGTTATAAAACATAATTTTTCTCTTTGTTTTTCCATAAAATAGAACTGATTTTGGCTCTCCATGATCAATGTCGGTTAAACAAAACTGATGTTGGTAACTAGGTGACCTATGTATCAACAAAAATCCAAAAAAATAGGAAAATAATGATAAAAACTTGATTTTAAGGATTTTTAAGGACTTTTTAGATTTTTTAGAAATGCCAAAGTGTCCTCCTTACTTAAATGGGCCTCTTTGTCGCATCAGGCATGCCAAGATGTACATATGGATTATAAAGATGGTTAGATGAAGCATTAGTCATGAAAAACTTATGTAAAATGCCTAAGAACATAAAAAGCTAAGCTAACTCTTTTGACAGGGTTTATAAAATGATAATTAAGAGCCAGTGAAAGAAAGCACATACAATACCTTCTCAAGAGCATCCCATCACACAAATGAAACTCAAAATGTGATTTTACCCTTGATTTGGTGTTCAAGTATTCATCAATGATGTAAGGCAAAGATCCTCCATCATCTTTAGTGTACCAATGAAACTAGGCTCATGATATGAAATCAAATATATGCCTATAAATGAATTTATCTTATTGTAAATCAAG
The DNA here is from genome assembly GCA_037957365.1 of Torreya grandis. Lineage (NCBI taxonomy): Eukaryota > Viridiplantae > Streptophyta > Pinopsida > Cupressales > Taxaceae > Torreya > Torreya grandis. The sequence continues at coordinate 1,315,878 of JARHVA010004550.1, forward strand.
CATAGTAAATTCCACACAAAAATGACTAGAGGAGAGAATTTTTCATAATAAGTTTATACAAATGAATCTTAAAAATGGTGGTCTTGAACCTCCTATTTATAGATTTCTCAAATTGATCAGGATCAACCATGACCAGCCATCTTTAGATCAAGATGTGTGGCCATGAATTAATCCAAGTTTTTCTAATTAATCCATAAATACCCTCATGAATATTTGGAAGGGTCATCAAAGAGGCATGGAAAGCCTTAAAGCTGATATTTGTTGGATTTATGGCTAATGAATGCCACCCCATAAATCCTGTCACTTGATGATGTAGATATTTAGAATCAATTTTTAGTTAAAAGATATTCAATAAATTACATGGATTTTCCATTTAATCTTTTGATTTGGATTAATTTTATTGAGTGAGATTAATCAAATTTTATGTAATTCTTTTGAAATTGGTTGCACTAAATTAATCAAATTGGTCATAATGTCATATTACCATGTGATAATTTGAATAGAGGAGAGTTAGATGATGATGTTAGTTGAATATGGACCTATACCCCATTTAGGACATTTTGAACCTAAAATAACAAATACATACGTTGTGTGCTTCCAAATTATAAAAAAAGAGTGATCAAGAACACCAAAATGTGTTTTCATCATTTTGACTTGAAATTATCTTAGAAAAGTTAATAATCATATAAAATCCATTACCCCATTTAGAGATAAATTAGCCTAAATCAACACTTGTATATGACAATCTTGAACCATTTAGTGCCTTTAATTCATTTGGGCTTAAATTATGCATTTTCACAAATTGCAAGTAAGATTGATTATTTCAACACAATGGTGTTAGGAATTGGATGTTTAAAATAGGTTTCTGATTATTTATCATAAGATTATAGTTACTCTTTTAAAATTTCTTATAATCACAAATCTCTTATTTATTATCTTGTAGTTATTTTTTATCCTCAATTAGTAAAAGAAGGTGATATGTCTCAAACACCATTGTAGTACTAGAAGAGATGGATGCGGTAGACATAGAAGGATCATAATTATTAGGGATAATATCATAACCCTACATATACTTTGGGAAGATTTATTAGGTATTAAAAAATTATATACAATCGAATTCACCATATCAAGTAGTGTTGTGGACTCTACACCAGTTCGACAAGGCTACCTCACATATGTTTATCTAAGTGAGACTATCAAATGATGGATCTATATTTTCTTTAGATAATTAAATTGTATATTATATATTTATATTGTGAAATTTATATTATTTATTTCTCCCATTCTATTTCCCAAGCATTTATATGTGCCAGAAATCTCATTGCAAGGTTTTTATACCATATACTGAAAAGCATCCAGCTCTATCTTGGTAGAATCAAAAGTTATACCTTGTGTGGTAGAAGTGTTAAATGGAACTAAAAATTGGTTCTAATTTTGTTTATTTTAAATGGATATAGGATTGTTCAAAAACTTTATAACTCATTTAGTGCAACACAAACTAAAGTTGACTTAGTAAATACTTGATCCTAGTTGTTGGCCATGAAATTTTGATTGGCATTTGGAATCAAATTTTGGGCTAGTAAATTTAGAATGACGTTGGGTATGTGTGAATCCTATAAATGAGGATTCAATTGATGATCAAATTTTATGGGTTTAGCATATGCCTCAAGTTACATATTTATATTGTGGACCCTAAACATGAATAATGCAATCATTGAATCTAATAGTTTTAAATAATTTTCAAGAGACTATGCAGTAGTAGGTCTATACAGAACATATATACTTATATACATATTTAAGAAAATTTATTTAAATGCTTTAATTACTCATTGGGTATTATTTTCATCATGTAAAAATTCTAATATATTAAATTAGGATTCGTAACATACCCAATTTGTGAAATAAATTTATTATGACCTTGATGCGAAGATGTAATTGAATTATATGTAAGTTTAATAAATGAATCATACGCACCATATTGTAAGGTTAAAGGGAATAATCTACATGCAATTATTGAATCCCATTCAGTAATTTTGAATAAGTATTAAAGGAAATCATATTTTCTTTTGTAGTTCATCCTCTAAAAGGATAAAATGAATAAAGGTACTTTTCATGACTCTATGGTAAATAATGAATAACAATATTGATAACGATGGCAGAGCCAACTATAAAATCCATATTGAAACATTGGGGTTTGTTCATTTGGGTTTATGAATTTATTTAATTACATATATCTATTTGATATTGGTCTTCAAAGAACACATATAGGTGATAATTGTAACATACTAGAAGAAGAATTAAACTTTGTTAACATCACTGGCAGATTCAATGTACATAAACTCAACTGATCTCAATGGATAAATGATATAAGACCTCATTATAGTGTAATATGGAACATGTTGATGTGGGTTTTATGCATGCCAAATATTCTTCTAGGAAATTTCCACTCATTTTAAGATTGGTGAGAATTACCTCAAATCCATGAGTTATGGGTTTTGATTTTGTAAATAACTATGTTTTAGAATAGTGGCGATCCTAATGATTGTTTACTTTAGAGGGTTTGAATATGGTGAGTGCCTAACACTTAATCCAAATATTATAAGTGATAACCTATGGTGAATGAGTAGTTCTAAACTATGTTAAATTTAATAAAAATGATAAAATGAGTAAAGGTAGGGAAAAAATAAAGGATTCTATATGCATCTAAAATTGCTTGCCTTCTTTAGCTTGCTAATTTTGATACTAATCTCATCTAACTTCATATAATCATCCCCCTTCATTATTATTCATCATAATAACATTACCCTTTTCCATTTCTTCATTGATTATTCTAATTAATCCAAATTATACTCTAATCCCACTTATCTAATATTAGGTAATTTAAAATTCATGTATCACACCTACATACCTACTCCTATGCTTTCCCACAAGCCTACTCCATAATCAGTTAACCCTTTTTCTAAATTTCCCTTAATAATTATTAGAGTCCCTAATTTAATCTTCTATAGAGATTTCTCTCTCTAAAGAATTATAAGCAATTTTAAATTCCTTACAATTTTATCTAACTCTTTGGGGAGTTCTCTCTCTAGAGAATTTCATGGAATTTTATATTCCATAAAAAAATCCTTCTATGGCTTGTTTAAATCCATGACTCCTTCAATTCCAAAAAATGAGAAAATAAATCAAAAATATCATGAATCTCTAAAGTCCAATAATTTCAATAAATCCATGTATCCATTCTATCCAAGTCTTTAGATCAAGTTAATATCATGCTGAAATTATGAGTCTAAAGCTAATCCAAAATCCATAAATCATTCAATATTTTTCTTATTTTGTATATTGATTTAGAGCACTTAAATTTAAGTATGTAATCTTGGTATAACTTTTAATTTATATTACATTTTAATCCTAATTGGCTCAATATTTTAATGGTAGATTGGTAACTTGAGGTGATTCTAATATACAAATTGCGTATCTAAAATCCATTTCTCAAATTTATCCTCTCAAAGATTCAAATGGTCTAATTGAATATTAAACACTTATAAGCTGACTCATTATAATAGACTAAGCATATGCCATGAAAAATGTTTGTAGTGGATTATTCTTTTAACATTTTAGGGATTTACTAGTGTAAATCATATGTAGTTAAAAAGATGAGTATGTTGTTATTTTGGGATAAAAACTATAAACTATAGATTTAATTGAACTTTCCCAAACTAACAAGTAAGATGAGAAAAGGAACTTATCTAAAGATAAACATATTTTTATAAGGATAGCGATATTATAAGTTTTTGAATAAACATGTAGAAACCTTTCATCTTTTGAGTGTTTATTGAAATTTGGATTAGGATTGTAGTACCCCCATCGTGATAGTAGTGCCATGTAGTAGTAGTGTGCAATTCTATCACTAATGTCTTTCCCATAGAGACTGCATGAAACCTTCAAAGAAGTTATGGGAGGTTATGGAGGTCTTATAGGTGGTTATGTATCATTTAGGGGTTCATCTATGTCACTATTCTGATTGAATATATTATGAAACATAAATGAATACCTACACATGAAACAATAAATATATCAAATGAAAAAAGTGATGGAAAAATTTGTTATTGGATGTTACGATCACGAAAAATAAAACCTCCCTTGTCCTGGTCACTACCTACATTAACCCTAATATTAGGGATCTTAGATGACATGTAATTCTCCGTTAAGTAATGTGCATTATTAACTTGTATGGTATGTTATAATGATTTTCATTTAGGCCCTTCTTTGATCAAGAATCTGATTTCTAGGTGTGATAACTAAGTGGTATGTAAAGTATTGAGTTGTAATATTGATTGATTTTATTTAAATATATTGAAAATTAGTAAGTGTTAGATGTAAAATGCCTTGTGAGGATCTCTATATAGAAGGAACTTTGATTTGAATATAAGACCTTGTTTATTGGCTAACAAGTCGTAAAAGAGGGATTAAAAGACATAAGATAAAGCTCCTAGATGGGTTAGGACTCAGGAACTAGAGAAAGGGCTCATCATACACTAGATACATAATTGGACACTTGCACCATGTGGTACTACTCTATTGAAAGTGGTACTAGTATCTTAAGGCCTAAAAAAAAGATAAAATTAGGCAAGATAGGCTAGGGGCCCCTATTATTGAGAAAAGTTGGCATGTGACTGCTAACAGTTTCATAAATAGGGAAAGTAAGACATAAGAAAGATCAAAAGACATAAAATAACCATGTGAAAAAGGAATATAATCATCACTAGGACCTTCATGTGAAAAAGAAACAAAAGACATAGCACTTGTGGATGCTTGACCAAATTAGGGTGTTTAAATTTACCCCCCTCCCCACATTTATTATAATAATGTAATTAAATGAAATTATTAATGTAAAAAAAAAAGAGGAATGCATACATTTATTTCCCAATGTGAACATAATCTGGATTTGGCCCACTTATTGGCCAAATTAGTGCATAAGAACTAGAGTGTAATATATGAAGAGGAAACACATGGTGCAGATTCCCGTTACACTAAATTTAAGTATGTAAACTAAATGTGTTGAAAAATAAAGATCAATTACTCCCACTCTGATATCTCAAATGAATCTGAGTATGTGAGATGAATATGTGGAGAAATAAGGCTCACTTTCCCCCATTTGGAAATCTAGACTAATTTGAGTATGTGAACTAGGTCTAGTGGAATGATATAGATCAACTATTATAAATAGTCTTATAACCAAAATTGGTGAAAACCTGGTGATGATACTAGTGTAACATGATATTTTGGAAATGGAGACCAAGGATGTGCATTCTGCATCATGCCCCCTAACCGTAATATCTAAAAAGCATAGTTATGTATATGAATATCTGATTAAACTGGTATACTTGATTCAAAACTATATATCTAGCTAACTATATCTATGTAGAGTGTATGTCTGAATACCTATGTAAAATAATGTCTCTGTATATTTGAAAAGCTATAAATCTAATACATGTGTAAACCTATGTCTATATATCTAAATACCTTTGATTCTGAATACCTGTGTAACCCTTTTTAACCTCTGTGTTTGTATATCTAAATATTTAATTATACCTATGTGTTTGTATATCTTAACACTTTTGTAGACATGTGTGTCCGTATATCTAAAAACCTATGTAGACTTATGTGTATGTACATCTAAAAACCTATGTAGACCTATGTGTTTATGTCTTCATGAAAATCTGTATATTTAAAGTAATCTATGTATATTTATACCCCCCTTTGCATAAAAGATGATAGACTTTGGTGAATGTGTGTAGCCAAAAGTAGTAATGATCAATTGTACTTGTGTGAATTAGCAAGTGTAATGTTGATTTAAGTTTTAATAGTGTATTTATTGTGATAGAGTTTATAATTGAATGTGTGATTGGATAGATGTTTTGTCTATTATGATTTTAACTATAGTGATATTTTTTTTGTTGCTTTTAAGATTTGAGAGTGACTAAAAGATTTTTCTTAACAATATGGAACATTATATATTGTTGTCAACTAACATGTGCAAGAAATGGTTCCTAAATCAAAGCTATAGTTCTCGAGATATAGTGATAGTAAGGGATTTGTATTAGATAGTGAAATTAGCATGGAAGGTTGACCCTAATAAGGTGGTATTGGGTAAGTAGGATGTAAATAGGTCATTTGATTAATTTTTCAATTCATTTAGAGAATTTGAGTTGAAAGCACTTGTGAGTTTGATGTAGATAAATATGTCAAGCAGATGAAGAGCTACCTTTACTCACTATGAGGAGGTTGAGTCACAAATTTAGGTCGGGGATGAGGTTCACCTAGTAAGGATCCCAAACAATTTCTTATTTTTGTTATGTATTCTATATTTTTATCTTTTTTACTAAAACTGAACTAGTTTAGGGCCTATTTTTCAAAGAATGGCAATAGTGTCCAATTTCGGGTGATAATGTTTGTTACTTGGTGCTAGTGTCAAAGAGGTGGCATTATTGTCAAGTATTACTATCCTATATGCAACGCTATTATTTAGTAGTCCTGAAATGTGATGTTGATTATATTTAACTTGTTCCAAATTTGTGTTGTTATCTACTGGTTTTAATTTTATTTTGTTAATGTCAGATTTGGTTGTACTATTTTAGGTTTATGCCTACATGTGGGAGTTTTACTCTAGACAACTGATGGAGACCTTATGGTGTCTACACCTGGCGAATGCTTAGATGGATGTCCTTGAGAGAGTAAGTTGGAGATATGTTGTATTCTAAAAGCCTATTCCCTAGGATAAGCATATGATGACTATAATGTATGAGAGATGGGATGAAGATACATGTATACTCTGGTTACCCACTAAGGAGATGAATATTACACTAGAGAACATGTACCAAATTCTGAAGTTGTTGATCTATTGGTAGTGAGCTATATTGACGGAGGATACAAGTGCTAGAGGCATATAATGAGCTTCTAGATATTTTTTGACATGGTAGTCAAGACTCAACATACATGGAGTGTAAATGATTTGGAGGACTTTTGATTCATTTATCATTTGTAAGAGATTGGATATGAAAATTGTAAACAGTTGGATCCACTCTTATTTTGGAAGGGGATCTGACCGTCATGGATGAGGAGCATTTGGAAAGGTCCATATGGTGGGTCATCACGGCACCATATGACCTTCTACCACTTTCCTCTATATTCCAAGTTACATATGCATGCCAAGTTCAAACTACACAACTCGAATTATTATTCCAAATCTATATACTAGAGTTTGAGATGAGTTCGAGATATAGATAGTTTAAAAACTGACCCAAGCCTAAGTTGGCACTCGAGACTGAGACCAAGTTCGAGTTAAGCCATGGAACAAGATCCATTTTCCAATGACTATCCAACGCAACCAAGTTTGTTATGGGGTTAAGTCCATAACAAAAATAGTTTAATACGTGGCCAAAGCAACAAACTAATGCTCGATAAAAGGCTATTTAAATCCTTTACAATATTTAAACCCATGAATATGGGATTATTATTCCCTTTACAAAATGTAAAATTGCTAGATAAGGATTCGAACCATTACCATTGGCAAAAGCCATTGGAATGGCTTGGCATGATTCGAGTGGACGGAGGCTGCGAATGGTAAAAAAGGAACAAACCAGAATGGGAGCTCGTGGTTGGATGTCCTTTTTCCATTTTGATATGGCCATATAGCCATGGGAGGAGCTCACCATTAGTGAGTTTGAAGCTCGCAGTCCGAATGAGCATGGATGAGCGGAGGAAGAGCTCGCTATTGAAACACGAGCTGAGACAAATTGAACCTCGTTTGGGCAGAGCTCGATCATTAAGGAAGGCATTTTAGTCGATGTTGTGAGGTATTTTGTTGTCCATGTACGCATAGTATGTCTTGACAGGCACGCAGATTGAGAACCGAGGCCAAAGAATGATGTGTCCTTCGCACCTATTTTGTAAGGCTCATGTCCCTAGCAATTGTTATTTTAGATAGCAGTTCTATTCACAAATACGGACAGAGCTAAGCCTGTATATAAATATAGAGGCATCTATTGTAAAAAATTGGGATGCATAATATAGCTACACAAGACCTGAGCCAAGCTGAGTTAGGCGACAGGTGATGACTACATATATGTATAAGAAAACCCAGCCATTAGAGACATGGGCGAAGCTGATTTTGTTCTGGACACATAGTCCCGAATGAAAAAGGGACCTAACGCCAATTTTGGATGACCGTTGAGACAAGGTCGGATATTATGTGTTATGGCAGAGTTGATACGCCTGTTTGCAATGCTCTTAAGCCGCAGATGATGGTGAAGATGGAGACAGAATGTGTTTACAGTCCTAAATTAGATAGATAGTCTAGAAAGGGAGATAGACCCGAGCTATTTAATGATTATGCATCAATTTAATGAGAGATCTGAGTCTATAATTATTACTACGTCCATAGTGGAAGGCTTATATGTTGTGAGCATTGTAGATGGATACGTTTATTTCGTTGGCCACGGTGAATGGTCCACACTGAGACGAGAACAGATATATAGCCCAAACGTGGAAGGTGTACGTATCTATTTAGGTATTGGACATGGATGTATAAATAACCCAAAGTTACCTTTGAGCCGAGGATGGATCATTTAATGGCGTTGCAGGTAATACACATACCCAATTCTAGTTGTAAATCATTTTCTTCTGTTGTATGGTGATAGGCAAGGAAGAAATTTATGTGTGTATGGATACCCAGAGAGACCCGTGACTATGTGATTTGTATTGCCTCTATTATTTTATAAAGCCTTTGCAATTAAGGGCTATATATAGTTGCAGGTTTATTATTGGAGTTGCAAGGCTATTAGAAGGCATAACATTCCTTGAGATCATTATGCCTGTTTTAAGAGTTTTATAGAACTCTAAATGGAGAAACATGTATGCATTTATGGAGATGAGATATAAATGTTGTTGAAAAAGGAGGATTTTTGCTGATTTGTTCAATGTTTTCATTGTCAAGTCTCAACATTAAATTACAGGGTCTCATATTCCATTTTGTGATTTAAGTTTATAAAATATTGATATTTGCATCATATTTAATTGGATTGGTTCGTAATTACAAACCCATAGACGTAGCCCAAATAAGTGAACTTCGTTATTAAGTTTTGGTGTCATTTTTACTTTTACTTATTTTTGGGTTTCAGTTTATTTAATTCAGTTACAAATGAAATAATGAGACACGAAGATTAATTATGATAATATAATAATGACACAAAACTCAGAAGTTTAAAAGTAGGAAATAAGTTACAGAGTTTCTAATAACTTTTAATTAATTCCTAGATTTTTGTATTTAATTTTATTTGCTTCAGAGAATTGAAAATTTTAGTATCTGATTTAAAAATATATGTAATTTATCAAATATAAACTTTGTTTATGGATCAAACTTAGTATCAGAGCAAGTGATTATAGGATTAACTTCAATTTCTAGATGCACTTTTTTTGGAGTTTGTTTTTACATGTCAAATTCTTGATATGTTCTTCTGTTTGATTTGATTATGTAGGAAGGATAGTGCAAAGGACATAGCAACTGGTCACTTGAGGTGTGAGATAATTTTGAAAGGATCAACCTTTCTGTCTAGATAAAATGCAAGGCATTTTCAATGATGCACATCCTATACAAATCAATTGCAGTCCTAAACCATTCTTACATAGAAGGCAGTTAAGGTATGATAATGATCTAATTTCATATTAGTAGTGACACAATATTTTGGTCTTTGATAACCAGTTGTGTAGTCTTTATATTTTAGATTACTAATCATATTATGGATGTCTATGTCCTTTATTATAGGAACAAGTGAAAAGACCAATTCCATGTTAAGATATGGAAATGACAAATAAGATATTGTTCATGAAATCGAACAGGTTTTTTTACTTCATGAATAGAGTTATTAATTACTTCACAAGTTGGTTTATGTTTCACATCTATGTTAAGATTTTCAAGAATAAAAAAAAGTTGTTTAAAATGCCAATGGTATGCTAACTAGTACTCAATAGGTACACTTCACAATTCAAAAAGAGGTATGATTTATTTTCAATGTAACTATGTTTTTACAATTTTGGGTTTAAATTTGGATAACCTTTGTGTGGGTTGCTTCGAAAATAAAATACAAGTTTATGTTAAATTATTTTGAAATTATTTTTGAATTTGAAATAGATCATCTAACTCTCATTAAGACAGAGTTGATGAAAGCATTTTCTATTCAGTTATTGAAAACCATGAAGAGGGAATAACCCATCTGGATAAAATAGTTTAACAGAATAGTTTTGATAAGCATAACTATAGTATTTGATTAGTATGTTTTTATTCTCGTCAACACATTATTTTCATAGAATTATTAACTACTTGGATTGAGAAAGGCATTGATGATAAAGTTGTGTTATGAAAAATGTTATTACTATCTTCTCTTATAGTTTTCTGTTGTGATAAAGATTTTGGGAAACTAACTCAATTTGATGAGTTGTGGAGGTATGAATCAAGGAGCAGTTAGATGGTGAATAAAACCTTGAGATAGGTTTTAAATTATTGGTTTTCTCTTCATATTTATATGATATTTTCTTACAAATACTTATAGAGTATGTGAGTTTTTTAAGAATCTCTTATGATCAAAATTCTCGAAGTTGACATTGGAGTTTAACAGGGACATCAAAAGATTTAATAATCAGTTTTAGGGACATAATAATTAACTATATTGTTGATAGGATGGTGATCACATTTGTTTCCTTTTATTATTATTTCAAGTATTGTGTATATTATGTAATTATAACCTTAAGATAGACAAACTCATTGAATGTTTTTATATTTTGCATATATCTTTAAGTCCTATAGTATTATGGGCAATATTTTTATTGAAAGATTTTTTTACACACATATATGTTTGTCATTCATGTCATAGTGATGTAATTATAAAGACTTGTAGATGATCAACATTTGTGAAATTTTAAGAATATAGATGTGCAATTTATTTAAGTCCTATAGTAGTATGCAACACATTTTGATTTCCCTTGTGTGATGTTGATAACAAGGAGAACACCTTAGCTTTTATTTAGTTCAGGGGTTGAGAGAATATAACATATTTAATAAGTATTTTGGAAAATGGGTCATTTGGTATAATGGATACAAACATTGTTCTACTCTCCATAATCAGATTTTAGTTTTACATTGATAGTTTATTTCTTATAGGAAAGTTTTATAACATCAAATTTCATTGATGTTTTACAAATGGAGTTTTATTACATCTTTGTGATAGATTGACTTCATAACTCCTTCATATGCTATATTTAGATCTTTTGTGTTTAGAATAAATGTAAGAATATTGTTAATGCCAAAGAAAAGAAATTAAAGAGATTTTTTTAGGTCAATTACATTATTTGGAATTTTGAAGACCAAAAGACTCTTTGAGGGGAGGTTTGATCCTAATAATTTTTAATTTGTCAATAGTTTGTAAAAGATCAGATATGGATACCATAGCTGGTGGGATCCACTCTTTTTTTGGAAGGGGATTTGGATTTTATGGCTAAGAAGTATTTGGGAAGGTTGATGTGGTCGGTCCTCAAGCCACCAAATGGCCTACTACCACACTCCTCTAGTTTTCATGTCACTTATTCGTGCTGAGTTTAAAATACATAATTCAAGTTATTATTCCAAGTCTATATGTTGACTTTGAGATGAGTTTGAGATATGGACAGTGTAACAAGTGACTTGAGCCTAAGTGCCAACTTAATACCTAGCTCGAGACTGAGTCCAATTTTGAGTTAAGCCATGGACCAAGATATACTTTCCAATGAATCACTAAAGTAACTAGCTAAGTTTTGTGTAGGGTTAAACCTGTAATAAAAAAAAGTTTAATATGTGGCTAATACCACAAACCAAATGCTCGATACAAGGTTGTTCAAAGCCTTTATAATATTTACACTCATGAATATGTGATTATTATTCCCTTTACAAAATATAGAATTTTTGGATAAGGGATTTGAACCATTACCATTGGCAAAAGACATTCAAATAATTGGTCATGATTCGAGTGGATAAAGGTGGAAAATGGTAAAAATGTAACAGACTAGAATGGGATCTTAGGGTTAGAGGTTTTTTTTTATATTTTGATATCACCATTTAGCCATAGGATGAGATCAACATTGGGGAGCTCTAAGCTCACATTCATAACGAGCATGGATGTAAGATAGACCTAATTAGAGGAAGAGCTTGTTATTAGAACATGAGTTGTTCTAAATTGAAGCTCATTTGGGCAAAGATCCGCATGGAGGAAGGAATATTAATCTATGTTATGAGACCTTTTGTTGGCTAAGTATGCATAATATGTCTTGGTAGGCATGCAAATTGAGAGCCAATCACAAGGAATGGTGTATCCTATGCACCTATTTTTTAAGGATTTTGGACCTGACCATTTTTATTTTAGATAGAAGTTCTATTCATAAACATGAATAAAGCTAAAAAAACTAGGATGCATAATATAGTTGCACAAACACTGAGCCAATCCTTGCTAAGCGGTACGTGATGACTACATATATGTATAAGAAACCCTAAGCATTAGAGACATGGGTGAAGCTAGTTTTCATTTAGACATAGTACTGAATGAAAGAGGGACCTAATGCCTATTTTACATCACCGTTAAGCCAAGGGAATATATTATGTGTTATGTTAGAGTTGATATGCCTATTTACAATGCTATTAAGCCATGGATGATGTTACAAATGGAGATGAGATGTGTTTACAGTCCCAAATGGAATAGGTAGTCGAGAAAATAAGATAAAACTGAGTGGTTTGATGATTATGCATAGATTTAATGAGAGATCTAGGTATATCATTATTTCTATGTCCATAATGGAAGGCTTGTATGTCATGGGCATTGTAGATGGATACATTTATTTGGCCATGTTGAGTGGTATAGATTGAGATGGGAATAGATATATAACCTGAAAGTGGAAGGTGTATGTATCTATATAGGTATTGGCCATGGATGTATAAAGATCTTAGAGTTACCTTTGATCTGAGGATGGATCATTTAATTTATTTATAGGTAATACACATACCCAAGCTTGGTGTTAAATCATTTGTTATATTGCATGGTGATAGAAAATGAAGAAATGTATCTATGTATGGATACGTACAGAGACCTGTGACTATATAATTTTTATTGCCTCTTTCATTTTATAAGTATTTTAGACATAGAGGGATATATATAGTTATAGTGTTATTATAGGAGTTGCCTATCTATTAGAAGGCAAAAAACTCTTTGAGATCATTATGCCCATTTTAAGATTTTACATATACTTTGAATGTAGAAACATGCCCACATTCATGGAGATGAGACATAGATGCTACTGATGATGAAGGATGTTTGTTGATTAGTTCAAAGCTTTCATTATCAGGTTTTAGTATTACATTATAGTTTCTCATATTCCATTTTGTGATATAGTTCTATAAAATATTGATATTTATATCATATTAAAATAGATTGATTCGTAATTGTGAACCCTAACATGTAGCCAAAATTGGTGAAATCTGTAATAAAGTTTTTGTGTCATTTTTCCTTTTAGTTATTTTTGGGTTTCAGCTTATTTAATTCAGTTGTAAATAAATTAATGAGACATGAAGATTAAATATAAGAATTTAATAATGACACAAAACTCAGGGGTTTAAAACTGGGAAATGAGTTACAGAGTTTTTAAGAACTTTTAATTCATTCCTAGATTTTTGCATCCAATTATATTTAACTCAAAGGATTGATAATTTTAGTATCTGATTTAAAAAGCTATTTAATTTATCAAAGATAAACCTAGTTTATAGATTAGTAAAAGACATATTGTTGACCTTGATTATGACTCTTGAGGTTCCATAATTATAAATGTTCCTAACCATTTTGATATCTTCATTTTTGGATGTAGATGAGAGTAGGGATTCAATTTATTATATTATGAATGAGATAGTTTAGGATATTAAGGAGTATGGTACTATGTATTATTGGGGTCATACTATGATAAATCATTTATATAGGGATCTATATCATTTCATAGGAGATGTGTGATGGAGAGATAAGATCATCAAAATTGTTAAATTATTAGGCATATGAAAATATAGTTGTGAGTAGGCAAGTGGTGTGTACATGTGATGTTTGGGATCATCCATAGTTATTTACAGAGAGATGGATAGGTATGGGGCATGTGCCTAGGAGGAACACTATGCAATGTCGATAGCTATTAGATAGTTTGGAAACAAGCGATATTATTTGGAGACCCTATAGGGGCTATGATGGGTGGGATGCTGATAATAGTTAATTGAGGTGGATTTAGGTGAGGTTTTAGCTACATGACCATTATGTCAATCTATATTATTCACATCAGTATGAGTGGTTCATGCAACAGTTTGATGTGGTACAAGAGTTTACCGCAACACCTATGATATGGTTGGGTAATTTTCAAGATCTTATAACACAGCTTGATAGAGTTACAATAGATGCACACCTCAATTTATGAGAAGTGGAATGATTATAGAGGATGTATTATAAGTAGAATCCTTGAGGTTTGTTGATGGTAAGTTAATATAATATGTTTATATACTTTGTGTAAATTTGATTATGTCTTAATGTTGTGAGGAATATTATGAACTATATGGACATATGCAAATTCAGGGGATGATGAGTATTAGGAGAACACCATTGAGTTGGTACATAAATAGTTGAAAAAACATATTCCTGATGATTCTATGGAGTATGGAATAGCCACCAATGTGGATAGGGTAAACACTCATCTTTTTGACTAAGATACAATAGCTATTATAGCATTTAGGCAAGTAACAATAGATAGAGATGAGGCACATGTTGAATTGCATAGGCACCATCCCTGCACCTAATGCTTTATGTGGGGATAGTAGTCAGATAGTAGATAAATACATATGAATTTAATGAGATCATGTCAAGTGTATGGCTGAGCTAGGCATGTATCATTATAGATAAAGTAGATAGAGTCACTGATCCATGTGACCTAGAGGTAGATGAGACTCTAGTTCTAGATTTGATATATCTAAGAGTGACAGTGAGGAAGCTAGTCATAGTAGTCCTATCCACATCATTAAGTGATGGAATATATTTATATTAAAACTGTATTCTAATTTATATATATGGATGTTTTTTATTTAAGTTGGCACTAAGTGTATTGGTGATTGGATATTATTAGATTGTATGTGTTGATATGTGCTTAATTGGTTTAGTTATTTAAAATGATGATATTTTTATATTGGTTTTACTGAAGTAGAATTAATGAATTTGTATCTATTTATGAATGTTGAGACATATGTACATTCAATAAGTATTTTGTATTTATAGGTATAGGTTTATTTTGTATTTAATATAATTTTTATATGTATATTATGCAGAGGTGGTATGCCCTAATTGAATCTAGATGGAATGGATAACCAATGACCATACATCTCATGTTATGCTGGTGGAGAAAGAGACTCTAATACTAGAGCTACATGTGATGCACTGCTAGTGTGTATATGTGTTGGCTCTAGAGTAGAAAGCATAATTTCTTGAGAAGTAAAAAATTCACTTTGAGTTTAACAGTTTGTAGAAAATATCTTAACTAGTTTGCAAATTATAGTTATATTCTAATTCATGTAATTATTCCCATATATCTTTATTAGTGTTTGACATAAAATTGTGCCCTTAGTTTTGTAGTTGTTCCCATATATACTGATTGGTGTACATAGTGGAGTTGTGTTCTAATTTATATAGTTATTTCCATATATCTTGATTTGTTTACACACTAGAGCTACATTCTATTTTTTTTAACTGCTTTCAATCACTGTTGAAATTGTGGTGTATGGTACTACTCATAAATAAGGATCTTAGAAATCATATGGCTCGTATGATCAATAACTAATGGTTCTTTAAAAGGAACATCTTGGGATAACTACATCATAGTAAAGTGTGTTATAGGAGTGTATTAAAAGTTAGATATTGATTCCCCTTATGTAAATTCTATGATTCCTCGAGTAACATACTTGTTAATATGATCTTGAAGTGAATAATAATGATCACCTAAATGTCAATTTATGTTTTGAAAATGATAATATGGATTACGTGCTACCTAGTACATAGAGTGTGGTGGATGATTATGAGTAGAAACAAGTATGATCATCCCCTATATAATAATGTAATTAAATGTGATGAGACCCATCCTTGTCTCCAAACTATATAGCCCCGCTATGTATATCCTGTGTTCTTCTCATTATTAAATGTGCTTTGTAGATTGGTTCTTTTCCCTTATTGAGTATTCTTATTAGTGGTCTCTATTCTATCGATTTATTAGTTTGAATTATGGTAGGATATTGTACTAG
Source organism: Torreya grandis (assembly GCA_037957365.1). Classification (NCBI taxonomy): domain Eukaryota; kingdom Viridiplantae; phylum Streptophyta; class Pinopsida; order Cupressales; family Taxaceae; genus Torreya; species Torreya grandis. The sequence goes on from JARHVA010004550.1 coordinate 1,332,268, forward strand.
ATTAGATTACTGAGGATATGAGGGATCTACATCGTAATATCCCTCTGACTGTATAAATACTAATCCCAATTATGCCATTAATTCTATACTTGTGTTACATAGATGCTAAAATGGTTTTGATGTTTGACAGATTAATCTCTCTTCAAGAGGATGGATTAAACTTATGACAAGGATCTATTATACTTATAGATTTTTTTATTGATAAATCATTTGATGAAAACAATATTTTATCCTTAGATATGTTGGCTCATACTCACCCTGATGTAATGAGGGTAATCTCTCATGTGTGTGAATATGTCCCTTATTCTATATGTAATGCCTAAGAAAGAGTATCTCTAGCTCCAATATATGTGTAGAGACCCACTAGGGATTGCATGTTGTTACCAATTTAGTGATTCCCCATTTAGTTAATTTGGAAACAATTATAATAGAGTCATAGTATTTGTAATATACGTCATGCCTTTCTCATAAGCTTGAAGTTTCAAGTGTAGGTCTCCATGCCCATGAAATATATGTAATACTAGTATCTAAACAGTATGTGGAAAAATTGAGATACTGCATAGAATAGGGTTGACATGTATTACATTGGCATCAACATGAGATTAGTATGTTTTGTTCTCCGAAGTGAGATTATGTCTTTGTTGCTACAAAGTACCTAGAACATGTGTCAACAAAATTAATATTTATGAAGTTATATTATCATCATCTAGTGGTTCATTTGATGTTTAAATTTTTTATTTATCTGAGCCATTGGTATATTGTATTGGAAATATATTTTAGAGAGGGTTAGTTTTATCTCAGTAACCTTTAGACGTGTGATTTTTGGGACCTAGTTAGAGGTAAATGAGTTATCACCCTTGTTTAGGGTAATTTGATAAATAGGTTCTACTATAGTAAGGGGGTTTGATGGGGATTCATTGGTATCTCTTATATTTTTAAGTTGTAAATAAGTATCACATTCTACTTGAGTAAAAGTTACTTTAATATGAAGTAAATATAAATTATGAACATAAGAATAAATGTGTGTGTGTGTGTTTATTTCTACATGTGACTTAGTATTTGGTTGAATAAGAGAGATAGGAGAAGAATGAGAAGGTGTAGATTTTATGTCATTTTCATAATAATCATCATTATTCCATGGTTCATCAGAATTAGAATTTAATTAATTTGTAAAAGTAAGAGTAGAATAACTATCATCCAAATGCTCCTTGGAAGAGAGAGAATGTGAATATTTTACCTTTTTAATACTATTCAATGTGACATCATATGCAGCTATCATGCAATAGATTTGTTCACTAGCTATGTGTGGAATGCAAGCATTATTATCAGTTTAAATTTTGGAATCAAGGGTAGAAGGAGTATAAAACATGTTATTTTTTTTATATTATTACAAATAGAATAAGTTAGAGACATTTGCATTGTCAATGTGTTTTAGTTTAGCATTTTATTGAGATTGGAATTGGAATGAAGGTGATAAAATGATTTCAATTACCTTAGTTCATGCATTACTAAAAGGTGTAATATCAATAGTACTTGATTTTTCAAATTTAACTATGAAGGGTAAAGAAGATGTGTTGTTCCTATTTTATTTACTTGACACATGAAAAAGTGGATTTCATGTATTTCACTTTTATTAATGTAATTTAAATAAACATGTATCAAAAGTAGTTGAGAAGATAAGATCACAATGGAATAAAACACTACCAATAAGAGGATATTTTTGAGTTATATTGTATGTTTGATTTTGGAGTAAGAGAAGAGTGAGAGGATAGAGAAGATGATGTATATAATATATATTCATGTTCATTTTCATTATCATAGTCATAGTAATCCTCATCTCCATCATTATAATAATAACAATCATCATCATCATCATCATCATCATCATCATCATCATCATCATCATCATAAATTAAGTCATTATTATGTTCTAATTTACAATCTCAAAAATTTGTCCATTCATTGTTATAACCATAAAAGAAATTTAAAAGTGCATCAATTTGGTGAGGGGTAGAAGACATTTTAGATGTCAATTTTAAACTCTCAAAAGAAGATAATTTAAATAAGAAATATCAAACACACAAGAGGTATAATATAATCCAATATAAGAATATGTGTAGTTTGGGGAAGTTTGAATAATATTTTAAAAATAAATGATTTTTAATGTAAATCCTAATTGTTAATATTTGTATGTATGTCGACCTAGTATGTAGATCTGGGGTTTTAATTTAGGCATGTTTTACATGTAAATAAATTCATTAAATAAATGAAGCCCTAACATAGGATTGATTAACTTATGTTATGGCAAAAAATCAAAAAATAGAATTATGTAACCCTAACTTAATGCACAAAATGTGGTTAAGGTAAAACCTAAGGAAAACTAGGGTTTTAAGAAATATTGAACTAAGTCAGGTTCACCAAATATTTTAACCTTTCTTGGTATTACTAGAGTAAATCTCATGTAGCTAAAAGACTGAGTATGTTACTAATATGGGATAAAAATTGGAAATTATTGGTTTAATTGAACTTTCCCAAAATAACAAGTGAGAGGATAAAATGAACTTATATGGAGATACACAAATTTTTATGTAGATTAGGGTATTAGAAACGACTAAACAGACATACATGAACCTTTCATCTTCTGACTATTTGTTGAAATCTTGTTTAGGACATTAGCAACCGTAATAGGATAATAGTGTCCTGTGGTAGTATTCTCAAGTTTTGGCACTGATGTCCTTCATGTAGAGACTATTTGAAACGTTCAAGGAAGTTATCAGAGGTTTCAAAGGTCTTGTAGGTAGTTTCATGTCATTTATGGGCTCATCTATGTCACTTTTTAGGTTAAATTTCCTATAAAACCCTAATAAATAGATGCACACATGAAACAATAAATGAATCAAATAAAAAAAGAAAGGAAAAACTATGTTGTGGAATGTTATGATCACATAGAGTAGAACCCCTATTATCCTAGTCATTTCCTACATTAACCCTAATGCTAGTTCTCCCTTACAGAACATGTACCATCAACATACATGGTATTTTATAATTATTATCACTTAGGCCTTTCTTTTATCAATAATGCAATGTTCAGGTCTGATGACTGATTAATATGCATAGGATTGAGTTGTACTATTGATTTTTTTATGTAAATATGTGCCAAAATTGTAAGTGATTGATGTAAAATGCCTTTTGAGGATCTTTATATATAATAAAATTTATTTTTAATAGAAGACCTTATTCCCTAACAAATAAGTTTTAAAAGAGGGATAAAAACACAAGAAAAGAATCCTAGAGAGGTTAAGACTCAAAACTAAAAGAAAGGGCTCATCAGACACTAGAGACATAACTAAACACTAGCACAATGTGGTGCCACTATCCTAAAAGTGGTTCTAGTGTCCTAAGACCTAAAATAGAGCTAAAATTAGGAAATATAGGCTATGGTCCCTTAATACTAGGAAAATGTGACATGTAACTACTAGGAGTATCATAAATAAGAAAAATAAAACATAAAAAGATCAGAATACTCAAAATGACCATGTAATCAAGGATTATAATCATCACTAACACATTCGCATTACATATAAATAAAATACATGTTACTTGTTGTTATTTGACCAAATTAGGTTGCTTACAATTATATGTCAGTACATAAAATAATTAAACACAAGAAAGAGTCTTACGAAATAATTGCAATATGTCTCATTAGTTATAATGAAATATGTGGTAAGTCCCAAATTTATATACATATCCAAGGTCACTAAAAAATTAATAATATTATAAATAACCAAAGAGATAATACAAATATAATGCTCAATCAAATTAATAAAAGTAAATTTCATAAACCGCCTCCTTTAAATTTATCAACTTAATGGAAATTATTCAAAGAACCAAAGAAATTCAGAAATGACAACACATTCACACAAACTTATATAATAAATTATAAACCATACTATATTTCATTAATTGTAAATTTTTTCCCTCCTATTACAATGAATGAAATCCAAACATACATAGCATTGGATGGGCACCACCTCACCTTTAAATCTTATTGCATATTTATAATCATATAAAATAGGGATGACTATTAATTTAACATGTAGAATCTACTTGATTATCATGTTTATAAATAAAAAATACCTAATATAACTTCACCTAAAAATATATACATATGTACTCCAAAATTAGACACAAACAATCACTTTACAAATCCTGAGTAAAACTAGTATTGTAGACTACACTTGAACTGGAATAAACTACAATTGGAACTATTTCCCTGAAAGAACATAAAATAGGGGATCTAGAGAGTTTATAAACCATAAAATCACTATAAATTTATTAATTAAAAGGATATGTACCTATAACATAATATCCAATGTAGAACCTATATACATGTGTAGAGAGGCTAAAATATAACTGACTTGGTATAATAGAACCCCTATTTAAGTATGCATCAAAACCTCTATAGAAGAAAATGGTATAGTGTTAGGGATTTTAATGAAGAAAACCATTCATGCAAAGCCAAATATTTTTAATTTTTTGCATCCTATTTTATTCTCTTATATGAATCCATGCATGGTATAATGTTTATCTCTATGACTTTGAAATTAATGACTAGGATTTGGAAAAAAAATTCTGATTTTATGCATCAAGTTCTTAATGAAATACGAATTAAATTTTAAAATATAAATCCAATTATTCATATTGGGATAATTTATGTTTAGAAAATGTTTTCAATTGAATAAATTTATCACTACCTGAAAACTTTGTATTGTCTACTCTTGCGCTAAAATTATTAATGGCTAATTGGAGTAGTTTATCAATAACTATTTAGACACTACCTACCCCAGTGGAGTGTATATAATAAATATATACATATATCAAATTATTTGTTTAGATAGATGTTCTTAAGTAGTCATTTACCATATCAATTATTACTTTTGATCATGTTATTCTATGAGATGAATCTACCTATTATTCATAAAGTTTAGTGCCAAAGGTATTCGTGAAAGTTATAGTAAATTAAGATTTGGATATGATTTTTATCTTACTACTTTGGCAATGAAATGTAACTTGGTACCCAAAATTTTAAAATATTCAATAAAATTTACAACATTTCCCCATTGTGGTTGTTACTATACTCTCGATCTTCCTATAGAGAAAACGATTTCATAAAGTGTCTATGCTAAAGATTACACATTATTTAGTATGTCCTATAGGGCTTATATTCTACCAT
>JARHVA010004550.1:1345000-1355000 GCA_037957365.1 Torreya grandis
AATTACATCATATAGCAACATAAAATTAAATCACGGGCATATAATATTTAAAATCAAAATATCCCTATGACTCATTTAGCCACATTGACATATGAACACTTGGTTCAAGTCGACAATAACCAAGCTTATCAAAACATCAAAATAATGAAATATAATAAATATAAGCTAGATGTGTCATATTTTGATCACAATTATTAGGCTTGGATGATCATTATTGAGGCTAGCAATATTCAATCATGAGACTAATAACATTGGTCAATTTTATTTGGGATATTTATACACTATGGCAATAATGAAATAGTTGGAAGAAAATTTATGCTCTACATAATTTCAAATTTAGCTCAAGCAAGGTAAATGATAGTATAATGAGTTAAGCACTTGGTATTATATATATTAGTTTATAAGTTAAAATATTAGTCCACTCATATCTTATTAAACAACTAATTATTTTTTTTATATGATATTAGTGGACTAATTTAGAAATTTAATATAGTTACTTAATAAGATACTAGTCCATTATGGTATTTATTTATATAATTTTCTAAACTAAATTATTTATTACAAAGGGAAATAATATGATACATAGGACATAAATATATGTGATAAGTAGAATAAATTTTATGGGATTGATTTTGATGGCGATAATTTTTTTAATAATCGAAGAATGGTAAAATAAGTCTTTGATTTAGTTGTATTCTTAATCAACCAATCAATTAAGAGTAGATATTCTGATATATGTATATTTAATTTAAAAGAAATGAAAATAAAAATATATATTATATTTTTAGTAATCTATTATTAACTCTAAAATATATATGATATAATTTAAATTTGGATGAAAAACCCTAGTAAATTATAATCTTCCAAATAAATTTATATTATTAAAATAATTTAGAAATTATATGATATAAATTGTGTGTAGAAAATTGGTATTTCTATGTGTCTAAATCTATTCCCAAGTTTGTTTGATTTCACAGTTGGGGTCTCATATATTTTAAGGATTATAGACAATATATTTTCCTATTTGATGTTGTTATAATAAAGAAGGCATAATTTGAATGTTAGATTGGGTATAGCCTTATTGTATCCATTTTTGTGGAGATATTATTTTTTATATAAATTTGGATACTGCCAAAATATAACTTATAAGTGAGGAACTATTTTAAAATATTAATAAAATTATGTTACCCAAATGATTGAAGAGGTGTTAGAAGGTGACTCCATAACTAGAGTGAAAATTTTGCATCATATATGAAAATTTTAAAACCATATTTAGGTATTTAAATATTTTCATGAGATAGGTAATAGCATGATTAGAATTCATGTTGGATTAAGGGAAACCTATTTCTCTATTATTGCATTTTATGTGGGTTAATTTAGGCTTAGATATAGCCTCTTGGAAAATAAGTAATGATGTATTTATGGTGTTTTATATAAACACCTTATTCAAACTCATCTCTTACAAATGAAGTCACCTTTTTCTAATTAATATAAACCCACCTTTATAAATTGGTGTGGAATCTAGCCCATAACATAGTAGGAAGATCCAAGTTTCTAATAAATATCATAAAAGAAGTCTAGAAAATAGGTTACATAAGTAAAGCCGACACTAGAATCCCTCCCTAGGAACAAGGGGCCCAAGGTCACCAAAAGAAGAAGGACCCCCTAAGGGATCCACAATATAATCAAGAGAAGGATTACAAGAGGAATTAGAATGAAATTCATCCTTAGACACAAAAAGAGGTCTGAGTCTTCCCCTAACAATCAAAATAAACAAACCAATGAAGGAAGATATCCAACCAACACACATTAAAAATTCAGTCAACTAAATTAAAGAAAATACCAACAAAGGTCCCCTTAATACCTGATGATAATGATGAACCAAATACTATAAAAGAAATCACTGACATCTTGTCAGCCACCAATAGGAGTTGTAAGGACCCCCACCATCAACGGTTAAGAATCGAATAGGATAAAATGTATTAAAAAAATGAGTATAAATTTCAAAAAACCTACATATAAAAAGGAAATAACAAAATTTCATTCAATATTTAAAAAGAGAATGGTTCAACCAATGCACAATTAACTGATAAATAGTTGATATCATCTTGCTCCGCAAGCAAAGGAAGCTTAGTTTGAAACTACATAAAATGTATAATAGAGGACAAAAATTATCCAACAAACACACATTTCCAAGGAGAGCATAATCAAGACAACAACAAAACCTTAGATTTTTTTTATCAAAGAATGGAAACTAGATTCAACAATCAAAATAAATTTCCAAAGGGGTGACTATTTTTTTAAATTCCTTGCTTCCTCCCAAATCTAACTTTATTGATTTCTATTTATTCTTGTGGGAGTTAAGGATATATTGTTTATTAGTAGATAAAATCTAAAAATCTAAATATCCCAAGAGTGGGGATTAAATTGGTGGGAATGTATAATTTCCAAGAAGGCTTTAAGCTCCTCAAAAGTAGTGTCATTTTGAATGAATCCAACATGTTCTCAAATCTACCCTAAGATATCTTCGGTTGAGATAGAGAATGATTTCTTAATATAAATAATATCAAGGGATTTATACTCAGAGTGAATGGGGATAAGTACTTCCAATGATAAAAATTTCCATTCATTTCCACACAAAATATTTTTAATTTTGTTCTTGTCCATCATGTTGTCCAGGATCATGGTCTGAAGGTTAACACCAAGGTCCTTCGAGGAATTAGGCACCAACTCTTGAATCTATCTTTCCTTGTTGGCTGAACATTTATGTCCAAAAGTACTATTGCTATGTGGTTTTTAGGAATTTTTGGAGGTATTTATTTGATTGTATTAAAATCCAGAGTATTTTTCATGATCATTATTTATAGATAGTACTTAGACTAATTTACTTGATATCATGAGCCATTATTATCCTTTATTTTCTCTTTGAGTCCCTTGATGTGTTGCTTTATAATATTTTGGTGCATGCTTTATTATAATTTAAAAAACCTTTGAACTTATGTGGTCTGTGCATGTTGGGACATATCATTTTTAAAATTGGAATATTATTAGAGACTAGAAGTCATATTTTTTTTTAAACTTATAATTTGAGTTTAATAATTATTTTATAATTTTTGAATGAAATATCACTTTATCTCAAGGGAATATAATTATAATTTTGAATTTTACCATGGAATTTTATTGAGGCAATTGATTTAATTTGCTGTCATTATGAAACCTATAATGCATTTTGAGCTTGACAATTTATTTAGTTAGGGTATTTTTATGTTCTTTAGAGTCATGTTCATCCTAAATTTGAAGATCCTCTATTTGAGAAGGTTATTTAGGAGGAAATTCAATTCCTTTATACCAGTTTTGATTTGAAATTTTTAGAAGAATATTTTGAATGTCTTACCTTTTCTCATATTTTATAAATTTTTATTTTTTTTAGTTTACACATTATTTTTTGTGTTTTTATGTTTTCTTAGGGTATCTTCCCAAACTATTTACAAAAAATAATCATGGTTCCTTAGGAGACTATCAATTTTACGTATAACACTTGAAGATTTCAATTAAATTTTCCATAATATATGGATTATTATTTTTTATTATCTTTAAGAATATAATTTTTTTTCTCTCAGTCACATGTAAATGATGAGAATAAATTTAAGAAAGTTATATAGCCCTTATATTTAAATTGGTAATATGGTATCCTTGGGTATTCAAGAGTTTACATATATATTACTAATTAAATGGGTCATTACTCATATGGTCAGTTGAGAGGTTGGATATTACATTCAACCCTTTTTATTCATAAATATCATCTTACAAATGTACCTCATTAAACAATGGATAATTTTTTGGGGGTTGTGTGAACAAAAAACTAATAATTTTCAGGTTTATCTTCTTTAGGACAGTAAATTATCAAATTAGAAATCATAAAATTTTAAGATTTGTGAGCTCAAATACTCTTTCCTAGTTGGTGATAGTTTTGGGAATCCTCCTAGGATTATAGTATTCTTTATTGGTAATAATTCTACCCAAGTAACCAAAATTATGAATTTCATTATTTTAAAGCACATTTTCACCTCCATACAAGTAATGTCATTTGATAAATTGGGGATCAGATTATGTGATTCCATATCATTTTAATTTTCTCTTAAATTTATCTTTGTGTCACCCTGAGGGTGATGAAGGGAAGGTAACAAAGTGGCCCATTTTTATGACAACACAACTTCTCTTCTAGAATCAAGGGATATGAGTGGAGTTATTTCAATTGGAGATGTCGAATTACTCAACTCACCTTAAAGGATCGTTATGTTTTAGATTTAACATTGAATTTTTTGGACTAGGTTCCTTAATGTTTTTTAACTTTTGTCTCCATTTTAATGGTACACTAAGGGGAGGTGAAAAACATAATTTGGTATAGATTTCATAGGATAACATGTATTTTGGGTATAATTAACTTGACATCATTATAGATATTATATAACCATAGATGTAAGGCTACATTGATTAGGTTATACTTTGAATTTCTTATATGAAATGAGATAACAATCAACCACTTAAATTACAGCTTAATTTTTTTAGAAGTGGCATCATTATTACTCTATAGAATCATTTTAAAGGATATATTACATGTGGTAGTTGTCAATGTTTGAGACAAAGATGGATTGGCATCATTTGAGCCCTTTCACACTTTTATAAACTGAGGGTCTTAATAATTTTAGGATAATATAAGGATTAGGATAATATTCCATATGACCATTTGGATGGGTTCTATAGACGTAAGAACCACCTCTTGAAATATTATTTATATAGATAGATATGTGTACATTTCCTAATGATATACAATAATAAGTTTCATTAAGACTAAGGGGACATCATGCTCTAGTTTATGCATCCTCTTATGCCTTGAAGTATATATGGTTACTATTAGGTTTTACATTGAGTGTTTCACTCTGGATGTGTTTGGTAGTGATATTTTATATGCCACTTGGGTTTTTGGACATAATTTTATCATCTTTGTTAACTATGGTCCTTTTAGTTATGTTGATCTCCTTGATTGAGATGACCTTCTGAAGGGATTGATTGAGAAGAGCCTCTGCCTATATTACTATTATGTATATAAAAATGTTATGAGTTATCTCTATATAACATTTTCTCATACATATTTTTGATATATTCAAATTGATCATCTTTGTTATTAGTATCCTTCTTCAAATCACATATGTTACTAGATGTTTGATCATTTTAGTTATATATTTATATTCCACATGAATTTATTTTTACAACATTATGTATTGAATTATGTTTTTGTCTCTTTCTATTTATCATTGATGTGATCTTAAACGAGATTTAGTCATAAATACTGAGTATTGAGATTATATTTAATTAAGCATGAGTGTATTTGAATGTTTTATGGTTAGTTTATGTGGTTATATATTTCATGTTTTCTATAAGTTTAGGACATAATTAATGATATACATGATCTATCTAAATTTGTTATATACCTCTATATAGACTAAATATATGATTAATTATTACGTGGATTTTATCGACACATGTCATATTCAATGGTGGATTCCACTATCTAATTCCAAAAAATTAATTACTCATTATAAAGATAACATGTATGGATGCTCACATTCTGTGTACTATTTTGCTAATTTTCATTTATAATTACTTATGTAGTGTGTCATGACAATTTATAAAATACTGTTGTGTATATGAGCATAAATAGGATTTTTCATGTCTCTTGTTATGTCAATAGTTAGGGCTTGGGGTTAGGGGGTTACATGTTCTTTTCCTATTCATGTGATTTACGTATGAAACTTGTATCTTAGATTACATTAGAAATGGAGCATGGGGCCAAGGGGATACATATGTGTTCATCTTCATAAATATTTTGATTGCATATTATGGTTAAAGAACTTAATTATGATGCATATAGCTTGGATTGATTGACCATGTCTAAACTTAGATATTGATATGATAATTTGGGGATGAATTAATTTACATTCTTTATTATATGATTATTTTTAATTATATGATAGTTTTAATGGGTGAAATGTGTGTGTGGAGGAAAATTATGTGAGGGAATAAGTAGGGACAAAAAGGATTCACCATGACCATGTCACCCACTTAAAATCCTAGGTGAAACATAGGCATAATGTGCCTAACATAATTTTTTGTTACCTTACATAATTCTTGTATGTGAGGACCACATATTATTTTTTTGAAACATTTAAATGTGAATTTTCAATCCATAGGTTAGTGGGACACATAATGTATTTGTAAAACATTTATAACATTCATTTAATATTATTTTAATTGGATCAATTCCAATGATATTACAACCCAAATGTACATTACAAATGTTTTTTTTAAATATAAAAATACCTAGATATAGACATTTAGCTATCTAAGGGTAATCCCTTAACATGTGTGCCATGGGTATATTTTAGGAAAATATTTACCCAAACATTAGGAACTCATAGGTTTATTTTAAATAAGGAAGATGTATGGATTGGATATGATGCATGTCCCTGCATCTACGGATGTAAGTTGTAGTAGCCCAATCCTCTTTTAGGATCATACCATTCTTGCATATCTTTCTCTTATTCATTCATGAGACTAGAATAGAATGGAATGAATAAAAATAGAATGAAAATTTCATATAAGAAAAGGAAAAGGAATGAACATGAATTTTAAAGACTATTTTTTAGGTAGGATTTGATCCTTTTAATCATATATAAAATTATGCAAAAAATTATGTATGGTTGTGTTGTTAAGTTTTGAATAATTTTATATTATTGTGTTATGCATGTGTGAAAATAACGTATGCTTATTTCCTGAATGTGTGTAGAAAATGTGTTTTATTGTGAAAAAAAGTTGTGTGAATGAAGTAGGTATTTATTTACATATAAATCATTGTTATAGGTCTATGCTTAAGGGTGATTGAATGAGCTTCATTTGAGCATGGGGTTTGATTAGCTTGTTTCTATATTTCAAAAGGAATTTTGTAATTTAAAAGTCATATTATATAAACTATGCTTTTATAGTGATGCAAAATTTAAATCTTAAATTTTTACCCTTTCCCCTACCTAACGTTTTCCCCAAGTAAAGAGAACCTATTTATGTTTTTCCTTAGTTTTATAGTGTGTAATTAATTTTGAAGTTTAAACTATTTTTCTTAATAAATTCTAAAAGTTTTATATCATTAGAAAAAGTTTTTGGGTCCTTGATGATGTTTCATGGTTAAGAAGTGAGCACTACATTTTCTTCCCATTAGTTTTTATACATGGAGCAAAATATTTTAATTGATTTGTAGTGATTAATTTTTTAAAAATTAAATAACTTTATTCATTATAAAAATAATTTGATTATGAAGTTATTTGAAGATATTTAAGCTTATATTTATATTATTAGCTACAAAAAAATATTTTATTATTACTTGTTAGAAAGGATGGAAAGACAATTAGTTTTCCCTTGGAAATAAAACTATTTTTTTCTTGTAAGAGATTCATCTTCATTTTATTTATTTTCCTAAAAAAATATTGTCCCTAAATACACACCGTGTATATTTATTGATATATTTTGAGCATATTAACTTAAATTTGAAAATAAAAGGAAGTAATTATAGTGGTTATGGTTTCTTTTACTAAAGGAATTCTAAATGAAATGAGTAGTGATTTTGATAATGCCTTCCTAGTTGTAATGATTGTGGAAGGGAAATGTCATTGAAATAAAGGCTAGATGCTATGAAGAAATATTTATTGATATAAAGGCTACGTTTTTAAGAAATATGTATCTATAACAATATTATTTATTTGATGTACTTCTGAGCAGAGATGGGGCATATGCCTATATTTATTTGGACTGAGGTAAGACCATCTTTGATTTGTGTGGAACCCATCCTAAATGTAATGGGAAGCGTAGGTTTCCCTTTGAAAGAGCTAAAAAAGATAAAATCATATTTAGTAAAATAACAAGGGTGATATATACTCAACCAAAAGAGGACCAAACAACTACTAGACCAGAGAGAATGCAATATAACTATAAAAATGAAATACATCGATGAGGAAAAATATAATAGCTAAACCAATAATGACTAAGGTGGAACACTAAAGACTCTAGAGTGGGATCTTCCATGCCTTTGCCATAGTCATAGAACTAGGTCCATCTTTACCCCAAGGTTTAATACCTAGGCCTCTAGAAGGGGAAGGAGTACTCTTGGGGATTGGTAGAGGAAGATCGATCACTCGAGAACATTTACCTAAAGAACACAAAAACTAAATACCCTATAGGTCTTAATTTTTTTTGCTACAAGGCCTATCGAATGCATAAATGAAGCCCTTCTTTATTGCTAGGCTATATTTAGGAAAGAGGGATCCTTGAATTTGCTTAACTTCAATTCTCATCACCCTTAGTTCTAGGACCTTATTCTCAAGACCCAGTTCAAATGAGTGATGTCTTTCTCTAGGATAATGAGTCACATCTGTATTTACAATATCCTAGTCAAGGTCCTTCAAGGCATCAAAAATTGAATCTAAGAATTCTGTTACACATTTGTCTAGTGCCTAGGTCCCAATTTATGCCTCATTTGGTTCCTCCAACTCACTGATTTACATAATCAACTTCTTCCTTGACCTTCCAAATTTGGCGTCACCCTTAGCTGGTTTCATACCCTTATTCAAAACTAAGCTGGAACCTGGGGTTAGTGACATTACTTTGCTTATCTTCAGAGTGACATTTTTAAATAGTATAATAATAAGAGCTTGGTGTGCAATAAAGACATTTATATTACCCTGGAAGGTCACAACTAAGTCCTCGAAGGAATGTAATAGGAAGAAGGGAAGGATCGTTTTCTATAAATCATTGAAATGATTCAAGACCATGACTATAATTGTTTTGTTTAAATTAAAATTTTAAATTTTTATTTTTAATAGTTTCATTTTTATGTTATGTTGTTATTCATTGTAATTTTATATTAAACAAATTTTATACTAAAGATAAATTTAAAATATAGTGAACAATATTTAAATAACTATTCAATCAAATATATATGAATATAAATGAAATAGAAAGATATTTGGTAATTTATAAATTATTATTAATTTGTCTCTGCTGGATGGAAATTCACATTCTAATCTATGGAATGATGATTTAATTTTATAATTAAAACTGAACATTTTTTGCCAATTCATATATTTTTTTTCTTTTCATTATTCTGTTCATAATTTTGTGAATCTCATTTTTATATAATTATCAAAATGTAAAATATAAATAAAATATATTCAATATTTTACATTAATATTTCAGTTATTAATGGTAACTAACTATTCATGTAATAATCAAACTAACTAAAGTACCATCAATTAAAAAAATTAGTGGGAACTAATTTACTAAATACCACTCCTCCATATAATTAATTAATTGGAAACATTTGTTAATAAACAATTATGACCCTCTGAAAATATATTCCAACGTTCAAAGCACCTCATGTACCCTCCCCTATTTATTATTAAAAAATTATTAAAAGTTAGGGTTGTAGCTATGTTAACCTGGCTATTCACAACCTTAACTATACAATCATAGCTCACCACAATTGAAATAAGCTTATTGTTTGAAGCCTACTTGTATATCTTAACATTTGTATTCAGTTTTATCTACCGTATGTCTTCTAAAAAGGCGAAGGCTTCAAGGGGAGGACCCCAAGATTATGGGGATGCTGAAGACCAAGAGAAATCGATGGGCAAACCTCGTCACACAGCTCATCGAAAGCAACAATTAGTAGGGTAAGCCCAATACCACTAATTTATTCTCTTTTGTTTGCCTGGATGATTTGTTCATTTTTTTTCCGTGGATCTGAACCTAAATCGAAGCTTTTGTTAGGTAATGTTTCGGGTCAACAATCGTCGGTCAAAGACGAGTGTGAGTAATTAAAAATGTTTTTTTCGTTTGGCCAAATTTAATTTTTTGGATAAATGTTTTGATTTGTTATCTTTCTGCAGGGGAA
>JARHVA010004550.1:1360000-1420000 GCA_037957365.1 Torreya grandis
ACCAATATTTTCCTTATGAGTGAGGCATTCTTCTATAATATTAAAAAAATTATGTTACCCTTTTGAGCATGGGAATAATTAAAGAGTTGTTGGAAGGTGACTCTATAACCAGAGAAAGATTTTTGGATCTTATATGGATATTTTAAAAACATATTTGGGGGTTCAAATTTTGTCATTAGATAGGCAATAAAATGATTAAAATTCTTGCAGGACTACGGGAGTCATATATTGATATGTTTGCATCCTGTTTGGGTTAGGTTAAGATTTGCTATATAATCTCTTAGAAAATAAGTAATGATATATTTATGGAACTTTATTTAAGCACATGATTCATAACCACCTTATAGTAATGATGTCACCTTGTTGCTATGTGGTTATAAGGTGTTTTTTGTGGGAGTTATTTTAATGTGATTTACCTCTTGAGTATTTTTCATGATCCTTACTTTTAAATAGTATTTACACTATGTTACAAGTTATTACATTTAATTATTATCATTTTCTATCTCTTAAAATTATTTCATGTGTTAATTTATAACCTTTTGATTCATGCTTTGTAATAATTTCAAAATCTTTGAACTTTATGTGGTCTATGCATGATGGCAAATATCATTGTTGTCATTGAAATATTATTAGGCATTGAAAGATGAAATAATTTTGAAATGAATAGATTTATTATTAATAAATTTTAGGTAATTTTAATATGGTTTGAATGAAATAACACTCTACCTTATGGAAATATCATTAAAATTTTGAATTTTAGTATGGAAGTTTGTTGAGGTAATTGATTTATTTTTTTGTCATTCTAAAACCATTAATGCATTTTGGGCTCAACATTTAGATTTATAAATTATAATACCTAATTAGGGTCTTTCTAATATCTTTAGACTCATGTTCATCAAAAACAAGAATATGCACTATTTCTAAAGGGTGGTTGGGAGGAAAGGCATGACATTTAAACTAGGTTTGATTTGAATATTTCAAAAGAAAACTAGAATGTGTTCCCCTTTTATAATATTTTAAAAAAAAAAAAAAATCGTTTAGTTTTAGTCATTAATTTTATGTTTTCTTATGATAACTTCCTAAAATATTTACAAAAACTAATCATGGTGCCTTGGGATATTGACCATTTTACCTACAACACTACAAGATTTTGGTTTGAATATTCCATAGTAAATGGATTATTATTTTTATTCTCTTTAAGAATATTAAATTTTTGTCTTAATCACATGTAAATAATGAGATTAAGTTTTTAAAATTTATCTAGTGCTCATAAGTGAATTAAAAATATTATAGCTTTGACATCAAGCATTATGTTTTGTAAGGAATCATTATTATTTGTGATTTATGTGAGATGATATCTCAATATTTACCATATATATTATTATTTCACTAGGTTACCACTCATGTTCTTAGTTGAGAGGATGGATATTATAATTTATTCAATAATAACTGACTCTACTTAGGATTTTGTGGATTAAAAAACTCATAATTTGAAGGTTATTCTTGTTTAGGATAGCCAACTCTCAACTTACAAGTCAAAAAGATCAAGATTTGTGAGATTAAATACTCTTTCATAGTTGGTGATAGTTTTGAGAATCCTCCTAGGATTATATTATCCCTTATTGGTATAAGTTATGCCTAAACAATCGACCTTATGAGTCTCACTATTTTAAAGAACATTTTGACTAACACACAAGTAGTGGAAATTGATAATATGTGGTATATGTTATGTAATTATCTATCATTTTTAGTTCCTCTTACATGTGGCTTTGTTTCACCATCAGGGTGATAATAGGAAGGTAACTTAAAGTGGCACACTTTTTTGATAACACATTTTCTCTACTAGAAGAAAATAATATGGGTGGAACTATTTTAATTGATGGTCTCACATTACTCAACTCACCATAGTAGATCATTATGTTTTACATTTTATATTACTTTTATGGACTAGGTTCCTTGATTTTTTTATCCTATTTCTCCATTTTGAGTTTACACTAAGGGGAGACAAATAACTTCTTTTGGTATATATTGTATATGATCAAATGTTTTTTTTGGTACAATCAACCTCGAGTTGTTCTGGATACTATCTAACCATACATGTAAGAAAATATTTATTAAGTTCCACTTTGAGTTTCTTATTTTAAATGGGATAATAAATGATCACTTATATTTACACCATAAAATGTTGTCTATAAGTTACATAATTATTACTTATTTAAGAACGTTAGAGGCTCTCTTTATTTACAACAAATATAGGTCAACATCAATTGAATCTACTCAAACTTTTAGAAGTTAAGAATGTTTATAATTTTATGTTAATATAAGGATTAAGATAATATTACATAGGTCCATTTGGACATAAGGACCACATCATGGTTTTTTTTAATATACACCAATATTCATAACTTCCCTGATGACATCTAGGAAGAAGTTACAATAAGATTAGGGGGACGTCACATTCCATTATATGCATCATTCTATGCCTTGAGTTAGATATGGATATAGTTAGGTTTTACACTGAGTGTTACTCTATGGATGTGCCTAGTAGTGATATTTTGTATGTCACTTATGGTTTTGTATATAATATTATCATCTATATTTACTATGGTCCTTGCAATTATTTTGATCTCTTTGATTGAGATGACCTTATCAAGGGATGGATTGAGAAGATCCTCTACCTATATTACTATTATATTTATATAAATCTAAAGAGTTCACTCTATAGAAAATTTTACCATACATATGTTAACTATATTCACCTTGATTAACTTTTTTATTAGTATCCTTATTAAAATCATATATAGGAATAGATATTTGATCATTTTAGTTACAGTTTTGTAATGGACAAGACATTATTTTTAGCACATCATATATGAAATTCTCTTTCACTCTCTTCATATTTATCATTGATGAAATATTAAATTAGGATTGATATTAGCTTTAAGTAAGCATGAGTGTATTTGAATGTGTTATGGTTAGTTTAGATGGTTATATATCAGATGTTTTCTATAGATTTAAGACATAATTAAGTATGGACATGATCTATATTAATGGGTTATATAACTCTACATGGACTAAATATAATATTAACTAACAGGATTATTATATCAATTCATGTATTATTAAATTTTTGGTTCTATTATCATATTCAGAAACACTAATTGGTCATTATACAATGAAATGTATGGATGTTCACATTTTGTGTATTATCATGGTAGCTATCATTTATAATTGCTTATGTAGTGTGTGATGCTAATTTATAACTTATTTGTGGGTATATGAGGTTAATTAGGATGTTTGATGTATCTTTTTAGGTCAATAGTTAGGGTTTGAGGCTAGGGGGTTAAATGTTGGTTTTCTCTTCCTATGATTTACCTATGAAACATGTTTCTTAGATTACCTTGGAAGTAAAGAATAGGGTGAAGGGGATACATATGGGTTCATCTTCCTATTTTTTGATTCCATGTTTTTTTTATGGAAACTAATTCTATGATGCATATAACTTGGATATACATATAACATGGCCAAACATAGAGATTGGTATAACCACATTACAAATGCATAGATTTACATTATTTATTAAGTGATGTTTTTTATAATATATGATAGTTTTAATGGTTGAAATGGGTGTGCAGCAGAAAAGTGTGAAATGGAATGAATGGGGACAAATGGGACTCACTATGACCCTATGACCAACTTAAAATTCTAGGTGATACATAGGCATTATGTGCCAAACATATATTTTGTTACATTACATAAGTCACATATGTGAGGACCACATATTTTTTTAGGAAACATTTGAATGTCAATTTTTAGTGCATAAGTTATTGGGAGACATAATGTATTTTAAAAACATTTATACCATTCATTTAAACATGGTGGAATTTAATAAATATTTATGTGGTATTGGAACATAAATGAAATTACAAATTATTGTTTCAAAAAGTGTAAAATATCCTAAAAATATATAATTAGATATTGAAGTGGACACCCTTAACATATGTGCCATGGGTTGATTTTAGGAAGATCTTTACCCAAAATATTGGACCTTCAAGGTCTACTTAAAAGGAGGAAGATGAAAGGATTGGAGATGACACATGTCCATACATATATGGATAGAAGATGTATCACACTCCTCTTTTAGGATTTTAATATTTTTGTAGATCTCTTTCTCATTCATTCATGAAAGATAGAATATAATGAAATGAATAACAATCAAAAGAAAATTTTGTATAAGAAAAAGACAAATATTTAAATGGAATTTACAAGATATTTTTTAGGTAGGATAAGATCATTTCTATCCTATGGAAAATTGAGTATAAAATTGTGTATGGTTGTGCTATTAATTGCTGATTAATTTTTTATTTTTGTGTTACACATGTGTGAAAAAATTGGTATGTTTGCATTATGAATGTGTGTATAAGATTGGTTTTGTTATTTCAACAAGTTGTTTAAGGAAATAGGTATTTATTTATATGCAAATATTTGTTATAGGTCTATGCTTAAGGGTGATTGAATTATATTAATTTGAGATTATATTTTGATTAGGTAGTTGTTGGATTTCATTAAGAATTTATTATGCTAGAAGTCAAGTCCCTAAAACTATGATTTTATAGATATGAAAATTTAAATTTTGCATTGTTACCCTTCACCCTAACTACACTTTTCCATAAGTAGTTAGAACCCATTCATGTATTTTATTGCTTTCATTATGTGGGGAATTTTTAAAATTAATCTATTATTCCTAAAAAAATTTATGTTTTATGTCATTTGAAATTTTTTAGGATTCTTGATTAAATCACATGGTTAAGAGGTGAGTACTCCCTTTTCTTCCCGCTAATGATTATACATGGAAAAAAGGATTACAAGTTATATGTTGTTCTTCTAAAAAATTAGAAACATAAATAGGTTTATACATTACAAAAGTAAATTGATTAATAGGTTCTTACAAAATATTACGTCTTGTATTTATATTATTAGTTATAACAAACGGGTTTTACTATAACCTGTGACAAATAATGCAAATAAAAAAGCATTTTCCTTTAGAAATAAAGATATAAAGATTCATGTTTTTTTTTTACCTTTCTAAAAAAATATTGTGTCCTCAAATACTCCCCATGTATATACATATATATTCATATGTTTTGATCATGTTAAAATAAAATTGATAAACAATGAAAGTAATTATATCATCCATGGTTTTTTTTTAAGTATTCTAAATGAAATGAGTATTGATTTTCTTAATGCATTCCTAGTTGAAATGATTTTGGAGTCGAATTATCATTAAAGTAAAGGCTATATGTTATAAATAAATATGTACCTATAATTATTTTAAAATTTTATTTCTACTAGTTATCTTAGGAATGGTTAAAACATTACAATAATCCTAGATTTGAAGAGTTAATCAATAAGAAACATCACATGAAGCTATAAACAAATGACATGAAAAACAAGGAAAATTAAATTATATTGAAAAAATATATGTTTAATAAAATATATATTCCTTGTTTAAATAGGATAGGAGAAATAAGACTCAAGCCTCACTAAGAAATGTGGTATAAATCCATAAAATGCAAAACTAAGAAAGTGATGAAAGACCTAGCTAGAATATAGAAAGTATGACAAAATATATACTCTAACACCCTCATTCAAGTTAAAATAGGGGATAATAATATCCAAAATGTATATAGTGACATATTGATAGTATGAGTCTTGATAATGAGTCTTGATTAGGTAATCCCGTATAATACATATGCATGAATTGGAGAAAGAGAGAAAACTCATAGGAAATAAAATCCGCCCCCATCGGGAAAAGAAAAACAAAATATGTAAAATAAGGAAGGAGGGAATTTATATTGAATATTGTCAAGGACAACTTTCATCCATATTTAAACTGTCAATACTGCAAGTTCAGATCATAAGATGATAAATGCTGATGTCGATATTTTCATCTAAAATACTATGAAAGTTCCATATACATCAAATAATGTTTCATTTTTTTCATTAAAATAAAATAAATGGTATACTTCAAGTCTAGCCATTCTATAATATAAGATGGAGGCATCAATTCAAAGATCTCTGAATCACATCTAAATTTGAACAGCGGCATACATCTAGCAAGATCATGCACATGAATTAGATGTAATGCCATGAAATTAGACCAATCATAAGAAAGACATGGAACATTAATTGAAAGAATGTCCATGGGAATTGGATCATAATGTTCCATAAGTGTAATCTCACTGAAATCAATAGAGATCATCAAATTGATAATATGTTATAGCTCAACATCCTAGATAAGAATAAAGGGATGTCATGCAAATAGACTTTGCAAGTCTAGTAGAAACTCACCCCATAGTGGTGGCTTGATAAAAAGAAGAGCAATGTCCATTAGGTATGTGTCATCATAAGAAACTATAGTAAGAGGATAGATTACATCATCAAAAGACAAAATCTAACTAATTGGATGATAAGGAGATGGAAAATCATCATTCATATAAGCATTAAAATATAAATCCTTAGTAATAGGAGGAGAAATAAGTAGAATAGGAGGCAGAGTAAGAGAGGATTTGGAAAACCCAAAAGGACCAATATCCTCCTTAAATAAGGCTATAATAGCATCCCAAACTCCATTTAGTTATATGGCATACATAATATTAATGTGCGAGATATCTAAAACATTTATTTAAATTGAGAAAAGAGCCTCATCATCCATAGATGCAATTCAAGAAATATCTTCCTCATCGGTGCAGTTGGGAAGATCATGAAGTACCATTCTTCAAAGGCCTTTCATCTAAAGGTATATCTTCATTTTAATTTTACTATTAGTGTAATTTGATTATGTTAAAGGGATATAATATTGAAATATAAATAATAATTTGAGAAGAAGAAATAATGGTCCCTGAAAAGAACAATTCTTGATTCAAAGAACGAAAATAAACAAATAAACCCCCCCAAAATGTGAGCCTTGCCAAAAAATAATTGATACCTTATAAAATTAGTGTGTTATTAAAAATTGATGACACTAATATATAGAGAATTTTAAACCATATAATTTAAAAAAGCATTGAAATCAAATCCAAGTTATGGTTCAAAAGATACAGGGTTTACAAATTACTGTAAATGTGTCAAATTTAGTAAAAATGACACTACAAGATAATTTTTTTGACCAAATTGGAAAATAAAATAGACTTATAACCACTTGTTGGAACCTTAATTTTTCCACAAACATCTAAAATCCAACAGAAGTCAAAAAATGTCTAGCTAGTGACCCCTATGAGCATGCAAGTGAACTACACTTCCACTCAAGTTAAAATTTTATCTTGTAAAAATTAGATAATGAATAACATAGTTGTGTTAAGAGCAGGAGTGGATTGAAGTTTTTTTGGAAAAATAGTAGATCAAAATAGGAATCTTCGTGTAGATCAAAAAGCTCTAGTCCTCCTTCTAATGTCCTTCCACAAAATGAAGGTCTTTGTAAATAGGATTGCATTCTTAGATACTTCTTTCAATAGACTTACAACAAAGACCTCCCTCAAACTTCACCTATGTAAATCCATCAAATTCCCAACAAAGAGGAATGCATACATCCTAATAAAGAACACAAGCCAAAATACACATTTTTAATGCAATACCTCTCCTTAAAGGTTTCTTCAAAATAATAGGTAAGATTAATGATTCTTGAAGAAATAAGACACATTCCATGTAGAATTATAATAGACTAACACTGATCAAAGACAATAGATGATGCCAAACCCAAATGCAGTCTTATTCCAATGCAATGTGAAAAATGTAAAAAAAGGAATGAGAAAATGGTATTTTGGTAGATATTCTAACTCAATAAAAAAGTAAGACACCACTCACGGGGTGATTAAACACCTTCTCTCCATGCAATAGTCTCTAGGAGGGTTCCAATGATAATCCAAACCCCATCTAATGCCTCTTCCAATGCTAGTCTAAAAATACTAACATAGTCCAAAAAAAGCACTCCAACACATATTAGCCACCAAACACCATGCCCATTGCCTAAGTAGAAGCATGTCTAAATGGAATAACTTGATGATAGCTTCTCAATGCTAATGTAGACCCCTGCAACTTAAATCTCCCTCCAATTGATATTCAATGTAGTCTACCAGTAATATGTAGAGTGATGCCAATGTACAGAGTAGTAGGCTATCATAAAATGGCATAATAAGAGATGCTAAGGAAAGGAAATGGATCACAAAAAATTCTACCAATTCCTTTCTAATATAAAACATAGAATGGATAGTGCCAAGGATAGAGGTGTGAAAAAGTAAATACATTCTTCAATCTAAATAAAAACTTATCAACAGATGGTTGCAACCCTTCATAGCAATGATACCTTATGACATGAATTTTAAAAACATTCCAATAATCCAAAATATGAAGAGTTAATCAATAAGAAACATCACATGATGTTATAAGAAAATTAGATGTAAAATAGGGAAAATAAAATTATATCTAGAATAAAAAGATGTTTAATAAAATGGAGAACCATTGATTAAGTAGACAAGGATAAACAAGATTCAATCATAACTAAACAATGTGGTATAAATCCACAAAATACTAAACTAGGAAAAGGATGGAAAACCTAACTAGAACCTAGCAAGAATGAACAAATACATACTCTAAAAAGTTCCCTTTTTTGGTTATGTTGTTATTTATTATATTTTTTATTAAATAAAATCTACAATAAATATAAATTTAAAATATAGTGATTGATATTTAAATAATTTTTCAAACGAATATATAATGAAATAGTTGAAATACACAATCAAAGATATTTGATACTTTATTGATTTTTATTAATTTATCTTCATAATTAATATTTCTAAATTCACAATCAAAGATGTGATGAAAATAACTCTAAACTAAGGAGTGATTTTATTTAAAGACTAATACTATTGTAGATATTATCTTTGAAGATGATTTAATTTTATAATTCAAACTTTACATTTTTTTGTCTCTCTTTTTCTTTCTCTTCATTGTTCTAATCATGTATTTTTTATTCTTGTCTTTATATAATTATAAGACTTCAAAATATAATAAAAATATGTCTAGGGCTTTACATTAGAGTTTAGGTTACTAGGGAGAACTAACTATCCTTGTAATATTCAAAGCCTTTAGTGTAATAAAATAAATTTAAAAAAAAATCACAATAGAAATAACCTAGAATTATATGCAAATTTTTTATAATAATGGAATGCTATCTCTTACAAAGATAAGTGTTCTAAAGATTTATTTGTACTCTATACAATTTCATCAAATAAATTATTTTACTAATTTCATAAAAATATAGTAAAATATTATAAAAATAACCCTACTTTTAGGATATACACATAACCCTAACATTGCATTTTAGTAAAAAATCAAATTATAATATAAATTGTAAAAGTATTTAGAAAATATATATTTCAAATTATAAAATGTTTTATAAATCAAATATTTTAGAATATAAATATTTTTTCATCATCTTTAGTTGTCATTATTTAAATAAATTATTCCCACTTTGATATAATTAATTTCAATATTTTCAAATATTTTAATAATATCTTAATTAACAGCTTCACATTTTAAATAATTATTTTTAATAAAAACATAATACATAGTTAAAAATTATAAATAAATAACATAAAATCCATATTAAATTTTAAAATAATATAATGTAATAAGAAGAAAAAATAATGAATTATCGAGTTTATTATATAAAAATAATTAATATTGAACAATATGATAAAATTAATTGTTAAAAAAACAAATGAAATAATTAAAATGCTTATTTATATTCTTCAAAAAATTATTGAACATGTAAAAGTAAACTACATAACCAATACTAAATATTTTAAATTTAGATAAACACTATAAAAATATGTAATGAAAGGATACTCTAAATAAAATAATAAAACTTATAATCAATTGATTATTCATTATAATTATTGAGTTTTTTTTTGTTATTTAATTAGTTGTAACCCTTATGAATAGTAAGACTTCTTCATATAATTAATTAATTGGGACATTTTATTAAGTAATTGAGACCCTCCTTAAAAATTTATGAGAATATATCCCCATTCTTAAAGCACCCCATATGACCTCTCCTCATTTATTATCTAAAGAAAATTAAAAGTTAGGGTTCTAGCCCTGTTAACTTAAGGCTTTAAAAAACCTTAACTATATAATATTATATCACCAAAATCAATATAATGTTATATTCAAGGTCCTTGAGGCTCTTTAGAAATAGTCTTGAGTCTCCTTGGAAATAGTTTTGTCAAAATTTTATCATTAGAAGCATAATCAAGGCATGCCTCATAAAATGTTCAAAGATGTTGCTCTGGATCACCTTTTCCATCATTGTATGTGAACTTAGGTGCAACAAAAATATTTGGAAAATGGTGTAAATGTATCTCTAGTGTAATAGATTTATGCAGCACATCTTGTGATCAATGGCATGTGAAGACTTTGAATCCTTTTGTTCAATGTTTGTAACCTTATCCTCCAAGTTTTTGATAACATAAAGAAGATATTTCACTAGAAACCCATTAGGATTTATATTATCGATCTCAGTAGTCACCAAAGGGGATGAAAACATTTTTTGAATAGTAATAGGATGTAAAACTAATATTTATGTTGAAAAAATGGGTAATTCCATAATGAATGTATCAACTATAATTTTAGGGAACAAACGTTTAAACACATAATCCAGGACCCCAAAATATGTATTTAGTTTTAATGTCTTCAAAGTGAAGGATGTTTTCTATATAATTCTAGAAGTTTTACATTTAAGTATAGTTTTTACAATCTAGTCAAAATCTTTAAAGTTTTGTAAAATGTACTCAACAAACAATGCAATTGTGTGCACTTGACCATGGTTTATTTTCTCGTTTTAATTTTTTTTTTGTATTTTTCATTACAAAAATCTTATTTTATGATAACCTCATTAGTATCTTTTTCATTCTCAATATCAGTATCATAATGATAAATAAGATTAGGTCCCTAAATGGATTTAGGAATTTTATATGGATAAATGGGAAGATTAATGCAATATATAGGCACACCTTCCAATTTAAGGTTATACTTAGGTTACATGCAAAATAATACAAGTATGAAATTTAAAATTACATCAATTTAAAACCTTAGCTAGTTTAAAACCCTTGAATAACAATATTTTCATTCACATGAATCAGTTCCACTAGAATTTTAACCCT
Organism: Torreya grandis; assembly: GCA_037957365.1. Taxonomy (NCBI): domain Eukaryota; kingdom Viridiplantae; phylum Streptophyta; class Pinopsida; order Cupressales; family Taxaceae; genus Torreya; species Torreya grandis. Next base: position 1,371,223 of record JARHVA010004550.1, read on the forward strand.
AAATTTAGAAGGATGTGAATCCTCTTAGGTAGATAAGATTAATAATTAAAAAATTATAGGGAATAATAGTTAATATCAAATATATAAGAGGCCAAATAAATGTTAAACTTAGATATACCACATACTAAATTTATCAAATTGAGATAAACTATTGATGGAAAGTATAACTAATTTACATATAATGACATATAAAATAAGGTATTTAGATGGGTGTGATGATAAAAACATGTTACGTCTAGAACATGCATGAAGAGAGATGGAAGATAGTTCTAAAACAATTGCTAAATATGGATATGATGTTTCCAAATCTATGGACACTAGTGTTAGCTTGAAGTAGTTATGTTGACACTAATGTTTGGGTTTGATACAAGTGTCATGTATGAAATACTACTGAAATAGGATGTAAGCAACTAGATTCTTATAACTTTGTATTCACCTTCACTCTTGTGAATTTAGATATGGGTCATGGATTGTCGGTCCTCATTATATGGTAAACCCCTAGTTTTCCACCTTCATAGTGACCTTTAGGAAAAAAGGGTTAGTGGGCACACAGTGTCGATATGACCCTAATGACCCTATTGTTAAATGATGATGCATACATATCCAATACTCTAAAAGAGGGACTTAGACACGTGTATTTATCCCCTATGTGTTGGCTTGTGTGTGAATCATGCAATTTGTGAGAACCAAGTATAATAATGACCTACCTTGTAACTTAGAAACTAATACCTTATGACTTGTTATTTATTACTTCAAACCTGCATCTCAATTTTTCATTTTACTTATATAAAAATAGGGCATATTAGGAATTTTTTTCATAACTTGAGTGCTTATTGAATGATCTTTTGAGTTGAATCTAGGTTTATTATAGGTGAGGTATGAATTAATGTTGATATTATATTCAAACCAATCCTATTAAGATATAAATTGTAATAAAAAAATTATTTCAACCATTTGAATATTTATCATTTGTAAATTAGATGACTTTAGGGCACTAGATACTTACATCAGATTAGGACAGTAACTTTGACACTACTTCCCATCCTAGATGTTAGTATCCAGAGTACAAGAAAGTAGGCATAGCTTCAAAATATACATAGGCATAAGTTAAGTACATTTTAATAATTCTAGGCAAGAGATAATATTTATGTCATCATCTAAATATTGATCATACTAAGAGATAGGCCAAGGGGAACAAGATAGATTAGATCCAATACTTTTGGAAACAAGGAGAGTGTATAGCTAAGTGTAATATCCAAGGTCTAATTTTTATAAGTGTACAATATTTAGGTGTTATATAATCATAAAATATTTTAAATAACATCCATGCATGCTAAAAAGTCTATCTCTATGACTTCAAAATTGATGATTGGTAGTTTGAATAAAGTGTAGATTTTGTGAATCATTTTCATATGTAAGACCAATGAAATCTTAAAATATAACTTTTTTTATTTGGATAATTTAAATTTAATAAAGGTATTTAATTTAATAAATCGATCACTAGCCCCAAAACATGTGTTTTCTACTCTTTCTTTAAAATTATCAGTGGATAATTACAACATATTATCAAATAATTATTTAGTCCCTACCTTTGCCAATGGAGTATATATAATAGGTACATCCATATGTCTAACTATTTGTTTTGATTTGTTCTCTTGATATGTTATTTTCCTAACCAAATATTAAATTTGATTATACACCTTAGTGAGATGAATATGTTTATTATTCATAATGTTTTATCTTAAAGTTATGACTAGAAGTTACAGTAAATTAAGATTTGGATATGATTTTTATCTTTATAGTTTATCAATGGAATGAATTTAGCAATAATTTTTTTTAAATATTCAATAAAATTACCCACATTTCACCAATTGGTTGTGACTATACTATATAACTTTTTATGTAGCAAATAATTTCATAAAGAGTCTTCAATGAAGTTTGTAAATTGTCTAGTATGTGCTATAGGACCTATATTCAGCCGTGCTCCTCCAATCTCTTATTAGGGATAGAATAATTTATTACCATATTTAATCACATGAAAATTACACATATTATTTAGTTTGTCCTGAAAAAATGATAAAACAAATGAAAGTAGATTTTTAAGATTCTTGTGTAAATCATGAATAACAATAGTGATAGTGACAATAAAACTAGCTAGATGAGCCATATTGAAACATGGAGTTAGTACCCTTATTTTGGTGAATTTTTTTGATTTAAATATCTCATAAGGATATCTCTATATTATCTTGGTCTTTAAATAACATATGAAGGTGATAATTTTATCATACTAGAATCAGAATTGGACCTTGTTAACATAATTAGGGGATCTAATATACATAAAGGCAAGTGATATCCATGAAAAAATGATATATGAACTCATTATAATGTAATATATGAACCTTTGATGTGGGTTATATTCACACTAAATAATATTATGGGAAATTTTCCCTCATCTTAGGATTGGTGAGAATTGACTCTAAGGTAGGCATTGTGGGTCTCGATTTTATAAGTAACCATGTATTAGAATAATAGTCAGGATACTGGTTATTCACCAAAGATGTTTTGAATATGTCAGGGGCCAAAAACATAATATAAATATTATAGTAGCTATCCTATGATGAATGGGTAGATCTAGACTATGGTGAATCTGATAAAAAATGTAAAAACTATGGAAAGGTAGGGGAAAATGAAGGGTTTATATAGTCTAATTTAAGATTAAACCCTTATAATTTGACTCAATATAATAAATTGATCATATGCCATGACAATTATTTTTCTTGAATTATATGTAATAACATAAATAATAAAAAACAATAAACATTCTTAGGATACAAGTATAATATGTCTCACCGCTTATAATGAAATATGTTGTCAAGGCCAAGTTTCTATACATATCTAATGTGATTGAAAAATTATCATCATGAAATATCACCAAAGAGATAATAAATACTAATATAACATACATTCAAATTAATGAAACTAAAACACATACGCCACCTCATATAAATTTATCAACTTAATGGTAATTCTTGAAAGAAACACATAAATTTAGAAAAGACAACAAATTCACACAAACTTACATAACACTTGAGAAATTTATTTTCTTGAATTAATTTTAATTTATGCCCTCCTATTATGATTAATATATTTAAAACACATATATCATTTGATGGTCACCACAACAACTTCAAATATCATTACGTTATTTTAAGGGTATAAAATAATGTTGAATCTTAATTTAGCATGCAAATTTTGCATAATAAAAATGTTTATACATAAAAGGTAATAATTTAAATTAATATTAATCTTAATATATATATATATATATATATATATATATATATATATATATATATATATATATATATATATATATATATATATATATATATGCCAAAATTAGACATAAATAGTCACTTTACAAATCTTGAGTGGAACTACTAGTGAATATTGCACTTGAATTAGACTAAACTCTGGTTACAATTATTTTTCCTAAAAAAACTAGATATAGGGGATGTATAGATTTTAGAAACCATAGATGCACTAGACATTGATGCAATAATAGGAGATATAAATATACAAATATTTAAATTATGAAATATAGACATGTGTAAATGGGTTATAATAGAACTACCTTGGGATAATATAACTCTTGTTGCAATATGTGCCAAAACATTTGTAAGGAAGAAGGTGAAGCTGTCAATGTTTTGTCTTGTAATAGATAAAACCCTTCATGGTAAGCCAAATATTTTTTCTTCACTACATCCACTTTTATTTTCTTATATGAATCCATGCATGCCACAAAGTATGTCTCTATGGATTCAACATTGATGATTGGGAGTTTGACAAAATTGTGGATTTTTTTGCATCAGTTTCATGTGCAAAACTAATGAAATATTAAAAGATACATCTAATACTTATTATTTGGATACTTTATCTTTAGAAATATTTTTCAATTTAATAACTTTATATCTACCCCAAAAATGTATGATGTATAGTCTTGCTTTAAAATTATATGTGACAAATTGAAGTAGATTATCAAATAATTATTTAGATAATACCTGCCCCAATTGAGGGTGTATATTAAGGATAACCATATCTCAAATTATTTTTTTATATTTATGTTCCTAATAGGGTAGTTAACTAACCAATAATTATATTTGATTATGTCACTCAGTTAGATAAATACTGTTACTATTCATAAAGATTTATGACAAAGGTATGCTTGGAAGTTACACTAAATTAATAATTAGATGTGATTTTTTTCTTACTTTTTTAGTAATTAAATCCATCTTGGTGTCCAAATTTTTTAAATTTCTAAGAAAATTAATCAAATTTCCCTATTATGGTTGTGACTATACTCTATTTATTCATAAGGAGCACAAAATTTCACAAAGAGTCTTGGTTGAAGTTTACACATTGTCTATTATGTCTTAAAGGCCTATATTCTACCATGTTTCTCCAATCTCATATTGGACTGTTAAAATCCACAAAACATTTCTTTGACAACTCCCCCAATGGCATCAACCATAGAAATGATATATTTTTGGATTTCAATGTCCTCTCAACGTAGAGTATTACTATTTTTAATCAGTGAGGAGAGTTCATACTTTCTCATAAACACAATCTGTTTACTTCCACTACTCACTACTATTTTTATTACCATTTTTAGTTTATTAGAGACTTCACAAAACTCTATAGTCATCTTTGGGTCATCAATGATAACCAAATCTTATCTAGATAATTACTTGGCTTGAATTTTTTAAATCTATGAATCTGTGACTAATATGTCTTGAGACGAGGTTTGGGTAAAGAATGATATTCTAGGATATGAAGTGATATGTGGATGTGGCATAAGATTAGATATTCAATATAGGGATATAAATAATGATATGTGGAAAATGAATGTGAATGGAAAGGTGGAATGACCATTTTCTGTATAGAATTATTTTTTTGAAGAAAAGTCTTGATGACATACTTCATATGGTTAGGAGACTCATGGAATATGGCCATAGGTGACTCTACTTCAACAATTCTAGTCATATACAACCTTGATTGAGTAGAAAACTGTGCCTTGCTGATCTGTGGATTTGTCAAAAATAGGACCTTAGTTCCCCTTTCCAACTATTTCTTTCTCTAGATCTTGAGTATGAGGAGAACGTAGTCTTTGAGTTCCAAATATTAATTTTTCATTGACATTTTGGGAAACATCAAATGCAGCCTCTTATTCTATCCCATATTCATATATTTCTTATATATTTCCTTCTTATGCACACTCATATAGATTTTCTTCTAATAAATTTTATTTTGTATTCTCATCTTTTATGGTCAAAGTAAGTGATCCATAGTTATTTACATGAGTACTAGAACTTCCACATCGGTGTAACCTTTATTATTACCTATCCTAAGGTGTGTGACTTATTTATTCAATTTAAATGGTAAAATTTCTAAATCTCATGAATTTTAAGCAAATATTTTGTTATAAGTTACATAAAAGAGTGCGAGGCAATATCATGTTAATATGTGGATTTACCTTGCATTATTACTCAGTTTAAAGTGTTAGGACCCCCACCTAGAGTCATGTGTCACCTTTTAATTGTGTTAATGGTTTTAGAATACATATTATGATTTTAATTTTATAATCTTGTAAATCAAACATGAGTTTCTAAGTGCCACCATGATGTTTAGTAACATGTAAATGATACATATTATATTTTATGGCTCGATAAAATTTATGATGATGATAAATTATATGATTTAGGATCACAATATTAAAGAAAGTTGAAATAATATTGCTCACCCAAAACTCATTATAACTGAATTAACCATGTTAATGTATACCTGGTTAATGTTTATAGTCATCAAGCTTGTCAAGCCATCAAACTAAGGACATAAAATACATATGGAAAGTTGTGTCATATTTTAGTCATAATTAGCAGCATTAGATAATCATGATTACGGCCAATAATATTATGTCATGAGACTAGTACCCCTCAACATGGTTATGTGAGATATTTATTCACTATAATGACAATGTAATAGATACAATGAAATTTATACTTTACTGAATTTGAAGTTTATCTTGAGCAAGGGAAGTGAATGTCTAGTGAGTTAGGCATGCCCTAATCATGTCCATTGGATTTTATTTTATATGATTTTGGCCAGGAGTTAAAATTTTAATCTATCCATGTTATATGAAATGAAAAAAATTATTGTTCTATAATACAAATATGTCATGAATGGATATCCTAAGGAAGACATATTTTATATGCACATAACCCAAAAGTATAGGATGCTAGTTTGGTAGGTTTTGAATCCAGAATAATTTATTTGAATTTTTGTATTAATCTGAAAGGATTAATTATGTATTCAAAGTTCAATATTATTTATTTGAAATGAAAGGGAGATTTTTGTGATTACATTGTAAACGTATTTCCTATTCACTTTCTACAATTAATGATTAAATTTAATAAGAGAAAAAAATGTAGTTTGGTTTTCAATTATAGCCTAAGGGTGACATAGAATAAATTTGGAAAATTAGAATTGACCAAGACCCTATGAACCACTTTGAATCCTTAGCATAACATAGCAATCATGTTCCTAGTGTAGTTTTATTATCTTACGTAAGTGATGTATTGGATGACCATAAATTTCTATGTGAAACATTATATAGATAATTTTTAATCCATAAGTTATTAGGAGACATAATATATTTAAAAAAATATATTTAACATTCAATTAAACATGTTTGAAATGGACATATTCAATCAATCATGTTTTATTTAAATTATAAAATCTAATAAAATATTTATGTCTAGTAGTCCATGTGAGGACCCATATTAGAATTTGTACTATGGAAAATTTATAGGAGGCCCATTACCTAAAATTTAGGCCCTTCTATGTTCCTTTTAAAGGAGACAGATACATGGTTGGAGGAAAATCTTCCCTCCATATATGGCTACAATATGTAACATCCCACTCCTCTTTTATGGTTTTAGCATTTATGTGGATGTCTCTCTCATTCATTAATTCTAGATATAATAAAAGGGAATAATGATGAATGTAAATGAATATTTGTATAATAAAAATAAAATAAATGAAAAAATATTTTAAAGTTTTTTTTGGGTAAGATATTATCCCTTCTATCCCTTGGAAAATTATGCTTAAATTTGACCATAATTGTGTTGTAAATTTTTTTATAGAATAATTATAATATTTTGTTACACGTATGTGCAAAACATCATATGGTCGTATTGTGAATGTCTATAAAAAATTAGTTTTATTGTGTTGAAACATTATGTAAAAAAACTTGGTTAAATGTGTAAATCTATTATTGAGTTTATTTAATTTCATAATTGTGGCTTTGTATAATTTAAAAATTATAGACTATAGATCTACGTATTTTATGTTTTTATATTTAAGAGGGCATAACTTGAATGTTAGATTAGGTAAAGAATTGCATTGTAACCATTTTGTGGACATATTATTTTTTATATAAATTTTCATACTACCAACCTATACCTTATGAATGAGACATTCTTCTAAAATATTAATACAATTATGTTACCCTTTTGAGCATGGGAATAATCGAATAGATTTTAGAAGGTAATTAAATAAAAAGATAAATATTTTTACATCATATATACATATTTTAAAACCATAACACAACATTTAATTTTGTTCATGAGATAGGCAGTAGCATGATTAAAATTCTTATTGGAGTAAGCGACTAATATTTCATTATGCTTACATCTTGTTTGTGTTAGGCTAAGCTTTGTTATATAACCACTTGGAAAAAATGTAATGATGTATTTAAGGTAATTTATGTAAACACCTACTTCATCCTCGCATTATGTGAATGATGTCACCTTATTTATATGTGGTTATAAGGAGTTTTTTTTGGAAGTTATTTGAATTTGGTTGACCTTTTGAGTATTTCGCATGAAACTTTTTTGCAGATAGTATTTACACTAAGTTACAAGTTATTATACGGCATTATTATCTATTTTATCTCTTTGAATCCCTTCATGTGTTTATTTATAAACTTGTGTTCCATGTTTTTTTATAAATTAAGAAACCTATGAACTTTATGTGGTGCATGCATAATAGAACATAGAATTGTTTAGATTGGAATCTTGTTAGGCACTAAAATTTGTATTATTTTTCAAATTAATATCTTGATTTTTTTTAATAAATTTTAAGTATGTTGAATAAATATTTAATGCAATATCATTTTATCTTATGGGAATATCTTTAAAATTTTGAGTTTAGCATGAAACTTTATAGAGTTAATTGATTTACTTTATTGTCATTGTGACACCCATAACACATTTTGAGCTTAGATATTAAATTTTAAAGCTATAAAACCTAATTAAAGTATTTATAGGTTTTTTACACTTGTGTTTATCAAAAACTAGAAGACCCTTTACTTAAAAAGGGTGGTTAGAAAGAAAGGCATGTCCTTTAAACTAATTTTAATTAGAAATTTTTGAAATAATATTTTACTATGTTCCCCTTTTCTCATATTTTATAATTTTTTTTTTAATTTTTAGTAAATAATTTTCTTGTTTTCATATGTTTTATTTTAGCTTCCCAAAAAAATTATAATAACTATTTATGGTGCCTTGGAAGACATACCATTTTACCTATAATGCTGAAAACTTTGAATTGAATTTTACCTATTATATAGATTATTATTTATAATCCCTTTAAAAATATATATATATATTTTTATCCCCATGTAAATCATGAAATGAAATTAAATAAAATTTTTTATTGCTCATAAATAAATTAGTAATATGGTAACTCAAGTATCAATCATGTGTGTGTTTCAAGGTGTAATTACTGGCCAAGATTTCAATGAGAGAATAGCTCAAGAATTTATAGTTATATTATTTATTCTCTAGGTGGAAACTCATATTATTATTTAAGAGTTTGGATATTTCATAAGACCCTATTTATTTTGAAACATCATATTAATAATGCACCATATTCAACAAATCTTAGTTCTGGTTAGGTTTGTGTGAACAAAGAAACTCATAGATTTCTTGGTTCTTATCTATTATATTAAATTATTGGCTTAAAAGTCATAAAATATAAGATTTATGAGGTCAAATATTCTTCTAGAGTTGTTGGCAATTTTGGAATCCTCTTAAGGTTATGGTATCCCTTATTAGTAGTAGATCTATCGAAATATCCTTCCTTTTGAATCTCATTATTTTATATCACATTTTAACCTCCACATAATTATTGGCATTTGAGAAATTGGGGTGAAATTTATGTAATTCTCTATCATTTCCATTTCATCCTAAATTTATATGTGTGGCACCATCAGGGTGACTATAGGAAGGTCACTTACATTGGCACACTTTTTTCTCCATTAGAAACAAAGAATATGAGTGGAATTATTTTTATTTGATCATGTCACATTAATTAACTCACCTTAGAGGATATTTATTTTTTAGATATGACATAATTTTTTTGGGTATAGGTTTGCTAATTTTGTTTTAATTTTGTCTATGTTTTAAGGGTGCACAAAGGGGAGGTGAATAACTTCATTCTATATATATTTCACATGATAACATGCTTTTTTGGTATAATAAACATGGAAATAAGTCATTACATATATTATTTAACCATATGTGTAAGACTACATTGTGTTCGACTTTGAGTTTCTTTGTATACAATGGGTTAACATCAAATCTCTTATATATCTTAAAAGATTGTCTATAAGTGATATCCTTATTAATCTATGGTAGCATGATAGAGGTTCTCTTACATGTGTTTTATTTGTTAATGTTTGTGACAAATATGGATCAGTATCATTTTATTCCATTCACATTTAAAAAAATTGAGGGTGTTAATAATTTTAGGACGTGATAAAGATCGGGATAATATTCCTTAAGACCATTATTCATGTATTTAATGATGACATCTATGAAGAATTGTCAATAACATTACTGGGCATCATGTTTCATTTTAGGGATCCTGATATACCTTGAAGTAGATAAAGTTACTATTAGGTTTTGCATTGAATGTTTCTTTCTAGATGTTATTAGTAGTGATATTTTATATGTCATTTAGAGTTTTATATATAATTTTTATCATCTATGTTAATTTTGGTCCTCACAATTTTGTTGATCTTCTTCATTTAGATGACCTTATCAAAGGATGGATTGATAAAATCCTCTCCTTATATTACTATTTTATTTATATAAATCTAAGGAATGATCTCTACCCAATCTTTTCTCATACATATGTAAACTATATTCACCATGATTACCTTTGTTATTAGTATCTTTCTTGAAATCAAAAATGTTACAAGACTATTGATCATTTTAGTTATAGCTTTGTACTACACATGACATCTCTCTCTCTCTCTCTTTCTTTCTATTTATCATTGATGTTATATTAAATGAGATGTAGTCATAAATATTAAGGTTTGGGATTATCTTTAAATAAGAATGCATACATTTGAATGTGTTATGGTTAATTTACATGGTTATATATTTCATGTTTGCCATAGATTTAAGTCTTAATTAATAATGCACGTAATTTACATTAATGTGTTAGATAGATCTATGTACACTAAATATAATATTTAATTTTAGAAAACTTTCATAGATTCTTGTAATATTCAATGGTGGTTTCCACTATCTAATTCAAAAATAATATTTAGTAATTATATATATATATATATATATATATATATATATATATATATATATATATATATATATATATATATATATTTGCATTTTGTGTACTATTATGATGGCTTTCATTTATATTTACTTATGTAGTGTGTGATATCAGTGCTTAACTTATTGGTGGATATATATGTCTACATAAGATTCTTGATTTCTTTTGCAAGGTCAATAGTTAGGGCTTGAGGATAGGTGTTACATGTTAGTTTCCTTTGCCTATGATTTGCCTATGAAACATGTATCTTGAATTACATTTGAAGTGGATCATGGGGCCAATGACATACTTACGGGTTCATTTTCCAAAAAAAATTAATTATATTCTATGGTTATAAAAACTAATTATGATACATATGTCTTAGATTGATTGACCATGGCTTGACATAGAGAATGGTATGATTACATTTTGGATGCATTGATTTACATTATATATTATATGATAGTTTTAATGGGTGAAAAGGGTGTGTATTCTAAAAGTGTGGGATGGAGTAAATGGGGATAAATGGGATTTAGCATGACCTTATGACCCAATTAAAATCATAAGTGAGGCATAAACATCATGTCCCTAGAATAAATTTTTCTACCTTACATAAGTCATGGCTGTGAGGAGCACATATTATTTTGTGAAACATTTGAATGTTAATTTTAAATCCATAAGTTAGTGGGACACATAATGTATTTATTTAACATTTATAAAATTCATTTAACCGTGTTTGAAATGGATCCATTCGAATGATATTGAAACCCAAATGACATTACATATGCTTGTTTTAAAAAGTTTTTTTTTTTTTTTTTTTTTCAATGAGTAGATTTTTTAAGAAATTATTTACCCAAAATATAGATCCTTTTACGTTATTTTTGAAGGAAGAAGATAAATCGATTAGATATGACACATGTCCCTCCTTATATGTATGTAAGATTTTGTATCCCACTCTTCTTTTAGGGTTGTAATATTTATGTAAATATTTTTCTCATTCATTCATTAGAGCTACACTAGAATGAAAAGGAATTTACAAGAGTTTTTTCAGGTTGAATATGATATGTTCCTTTATATCTTATGGAAAATTATGCATAATTTGTGTATGATTGTGTTATTAATTTTTGAATAATTTGATATTGTTGTGTTATGTATGAGTGTAAAAATTGGTAATATTGTATAATTAATGTGTGTAAAAATGGGTTTTGTTGTTAAAAAGTTGTGTGAAAAAACTAGGTTTTTATTTGTAAGTAAATCTTTAGTTATAATTTTGTGTTTAAGGGTGACCGAAAGAACTTAGTTTGAGCATGGAATTTTGTGAGGTTACTAGCTTTCCTTAATAATTTAATATTTTATAAGTCAAATTCTTATAATTATGACTTGGTTTCATAGTGTGTGATTAATTGTGAAACTTAAACTATTGTTTCAAAAATAATTCACAAGTTCTATTTCATTTTAAAAACTTTTATATTATTGATGATATCACATACCTAATTGATGAGCACTCCTTTTTCTTCACACATTTTTTTATACTTAGAAAAAATATTCAAACTTATATGTTATTGTATACAATTTTTTTGAAAAATAAATAAGTTTATGAATTAAAAAATAAATAGATTATTAAATTATTATAAAATATTTATCTTATATTTATATTAATAATTATAAAAAATAAATTTTATTATAATTTTTTAGAAAAGGTGAAAAAAATTAGTTTTCCATTAAAAATAAAAATATCCTTTTTTCTTTGAAAAAATCTATTTTTAAAATATTTCCTAACAAAATATTGTCTCTAAATACTCTACATGTATATTTATTAATATGGTTTGAGCATATTAAAATAAATTTAAAAATAAATGAAAGTAATTATAACAGGCATAGTTGGTTTTATTAAAAGTATTATAAACAAAATAAGTATTGATTTTATTAATGTCTTCCTAGTTATAATGATTGTGGAAAAAAAAGGTACTAATAGAAAAGTTTTGTGATAAATAAATATTTATTTATAATAATGTTAGTTATTTTAAGTAATTTATAATAAAGATTCGATATATATTTGTATCTATTATGTCTAAATTATAATATTATTTATTTTTTCTAATAATTTTATTTTTATATTATTTTTTTATTTAATATAAAAAAAAAAATTTAGAAAATTTTGTATTAAATATAAATTTTAAATATAATAAATAATAATTAAAATATTATTAAATCAAATATATATATAATAATTAAAATACAAAAATATTTAACAATTCATATATTATTATTAAGTTGATTTTACAATTAATATTTAAAAATTGACACAAGGAAATGTGAAATAAAGTCACTCTAAGCTATGGAGTGATGAAAATCACTCCAAACTATGAAGTGATTTTATTTCCAAACTAATACAATTGTAAAAATTCTCTTAGAGGATGATTCAATTTTATAATTCAAAATTTTATATTTTTTTCTAATTCCTTTATTTCATCTTTGTTGTTCGAAACATTGAGTTTTGAATCCTGCTCTTCATATACTTATAAAAATTAATATTATAAAGAAAATATTTTAGTTACATTATATTAAAAATTACGTTACATGTGTCAATTAACTATCCATCTAATATTCTAAACTTTTAGCATAATATTTATTTATTTATTTAAAAATAAATAAATCATAATCTAAATAACTTATAATTATATTGCAAAATTCTATAATAATAGAATGTTAGTCGTAAATATATAAGTGTTCTAATGATTTAATTATCTCCCATATATATAACCCTGACAACTAAACTAAATTACATAAAAGAGCAAATAAAGGTTAATCCAACAATAAATAAATATGGTTTTTGTGCGTGTATTAATAGTGATTATTCATATATAATTATTGAATTATTTTGTTATTATTCATATAGAATTATTGAATTATATAAAATATTGGCATATCAGTCTGTAGATGCTCTTTATTCATGACTATTTAATGGAAGGAGATCATTGATTTACATGTATGCTTATTCATCATTGTAAAAGAAAATATTTCAATAATAAAAAGTTAAAAATTAAACCACCATTAAATTTAAACAAATTATTTATAAAATTGATATGATTTAATTTAGTGTTAACATAATTTAAAGATTTTATATATTTATAATGTATAGTTTAATAAAATAAACTAAAATATAAATTAGAAAAGTATTTACAAAATATTTATTTCAAATTATAAAAAAATATATAAATTAAATATTTACAATATAAATATTTTTTTCATCATCTTTAATTTTGTCATTATATAAATAAATTATTTTCACTCTAAGATAATTGATTGCAAAACTTTAAAATACTTAAATAATATTTTAATTAACAATTTTAAATTTTAAATAATTATTAACTATTTATTTTTAATAAAAACTTAATACAGAATTAAAAATTTATAAATAATTAATATTAAATTTTAAAATAATATAATAAAAAAATAGAAAAACTGAATTATTAAATTTATAATATAAAACTAATCAATATTGAACAATACGATAAAAATCAATTGTTAAAAAAAAATATAACAATTAAAACTATTAACTATACTCTTCAAAAAATTATTAACCATTAAATAAGTTTATGAAGACTCTTCAGTTTTGTTTACCACATGTTTTCTAAAAAGGCCAAGGCTTCAGGGGGAGGACCCGAAGATTGCGGCGATGGTGAAGAAGAGAAATCGATGAGGAAACCTCGGCACACAGCTCATCAAAAACAGTAATTAGAAGCACTAATTTATTCTCCCTTTTTCATCTGTTTTCTTTAACTTTGTTTCCCTGGATCTGACGCTGAATCCAAGCTTTTGTTTTAAGGATATACCGGACATGCCCTTATCCCGATCAGAAACAAAGACCGCAGATCAGCCATGATGTGAGAATGGAACCCGAGCGGGTAATGTTTTGGTTCAACAATCGCCGGTCAAAAATCAGTGTAAGTAATTAAAAATGTTTTTTTTTTTTTTGCTTTTCAACCAAATTAAATTTTTTTTGGGATCATCGTTTTGATTTGTTATACTTTCTGCTGGCGAAGGAACGTATACAGTTTAAAGAGGAATTCGATCAAACAAATCTGGAGATTGGCCGTCTCAAAGAAGAGGTATAATTATATAACTATAATATGAATGTTTCTACTCTGGAAAAAATCAAGATCAAGATCTCTAACTGATTATGTTTCGCACGTAGTTCGCCTTACCCTGATTGCTGAAGAGATGAATGACCGATCCACCGCTTTAGATCTAGTTGTAATGAAAAATTCAGGCCATTCTTTTAGCCATGTTGTCCCTGAAGTTTTGGTTGTGGATGATAGTATTGATAAAACTCCTATTGAATCTGAGTTGGATGGGAAGAAGAGAAAATCAAGTGCGTTTGTAGACAAACGATATATGTCAAGGAAGCCCAGATCTTGTGTGATTGGATCTTCCCAAGAGGAAACCTCAAAAATTGAACATATATTTGACCTCAAAGCAGTAAAGGTATATAAGTTGAAAGATGAACAGTTGAAAAATATGGAAGCTCAATTGGATATAACAAAAGCAGAATTGTTTACACTAAAAGATGAATATAAGCAAAGAGATGTAGTGTTCAAAGATGTGGAAGCTCAGGTGGGTAGAACAAATGCAAATATAAATGAACTCATCCAGCTGGGACGAAATACTGAAGCCCAAGTACCATATGCCACATTATACAGCGTACAACTCATGAAACTGGTGCTTGAGAAAGACAAATTAGTGAGTAATAAGTCTGACCAGTTCAGAGAACTGAAAACAAAACTTGTTAAACGCAAAGGTGAGTTGATAAATGTGATTGAGGAAAGAAGTAAAATATCGAAGAGGTTTCAGGAAATGAGGCAAATGTTTATCACAAAAGAGAATGCTTATATAGAGCTAACTCAGAGGTAAAGAACCCTTGAGCAAACATCAGTGTCGCTTCCAGAGGCAGCTAAAAAAGATAAGTCCTGAAAATAGATCTAAGATTGACACTTTAAAAAGGGTATTCGATCAGTCATTTCAATTTGTTCTATTAGCCACTTTTTGCTTAAAAATGCAGGTTTTCCTTTTGAATGCTGCAACATACAAATGTTCATATTTTTCATTTATAACTTTTCATTGTCATATATTTATATGATTTGAGGATATTAATACCAAGTGCCCAAGTATTCTATATATCTGTAGTACTATCTTTTTTTAGTTTTCGCGATTCGTGAAAATTTTGTTCCTTCAATTTTTTTACAAAAGTATTAGAGACGTCTTAAAAGATTTATTTCTATCAAGTTTTATATGCATTTAGATCAGTGTTTCATCTAAGCAATTGAAAGGAAAGGTATTTAGTTAGCCAGATGATGTCTATTAGTATTAAAATATCCCCTTTGTCCATCAAATATCATATTCTGTCAACTTTGGTATCGGATGCAACAGAGCTTTTTCCCATCCAAGAAAATATCTACCTCAGTTTTAATTTTATCTAAAATATATATTGGATTCTATGTCGATTGTGATTTGTTTTCCTACCTAAATGACAAAAATTAGAAAATTTGCAACTACATATCCTAATCCTTTGAAATAAATACAGGAAAAGGATACAAGCGCATGAAATATGATGTTCCAAATAGTTTTCCGTCATTGAAATAAATCTTTTGCGTTTTTTTTTTTTTTTTAACTGTTTTTGATTCAAAATGCAAAATAATGATGTTTATTTCTATATAATACTTTTTCAAAATTTTAATTACAAAATAAAATAATAAAATATATAAGATATAATTATATATGATACATATAGTAGATTTTAAGGAAATGATTTAAAAAGTGAAAAATATTTTCAATAATTAAAGTTTCCTCAAACAAAATTTTAATTTAGTTATATATTTATTCAATTATTTAAAAATAAATATACTAATATTTATATAATTTAGAAATTTTAATAATTAAAAATAAAATTAATATTTTTTTATAAACTCAAAATTATATTTAATATAATTTATATTAGAAAAATAAATTATCAATATATTGATTGAAGCTTTGCTTATTTAAAATTCCAAAACAATGACATCCTACATAATATATATTGGAAAGATAAACATCAGTAGAAAATGGGTCCAATCCTTAATATTATATTAATTTTTTAAACAGTTACAAATAGCATCGAGATTAGAATAAATTTTATTTTCATTAAGGTGTTAACCATTTTAAATTTAGAAATACTAAATAAAGGATACCCTTCATTTTGTCTTTTATGAACTAAACAATGATAATTTTGAACTGTTTGCATTTTATTTTATAGTACTATATTTATTGATATTTGCATGATTTATTTTTATTAAATTTTAAAGGTGAAGAAAACCTAATAAAATAAAGTGTTCAGAGTAAAAGACAAACATGTGAATAGTAAGGAGATGAATAGGAACATTTTGTAATGTTATTATTTTAATTTTTTAATTATTATTAGTGTTTTTATTTATTTATTATTTTAATAATTTTTAAAGGTTATTTATTTTCAATTAAAAATTTATTGTAATAATATTTATTTTATTTTTTATTTTACTTTTTTATATTTATAAAGAAAATGATTACAAAAAGAAATGATAAAAGATATATGACATAATTATATGTAACAGGTAAAGGAGATTTTAAAAAAAAAAAATTAACGTTATGAATTTATTTGAAAAGTTTAAAACATATAAATAAAAGAAAGATTAACAAAAAAAACCTTAAAAATTTTACATTTCAGATTTTTTTTTTCTAATTTTTATAATATAAAGTATAATTTATATACAAAATCTAACTTTATATGTTTTAATATAAATATATAATTAAGTAAAAATTAAACTGCTAGCTTTTTGATTGTTATTATTTTTTTCCCCAATGATGTAGTATTTACACTTATTTTTAAAAATTACTATTTCATAGTTTATTATTTTTGTATGGTTAATTCGTAAATTACTTTTAGCATTATATTTTATGTCAAGCTATTTAGTAATTATAGAATTGGACTATTCTAGGTTATTTCTTTGTTTCTTGATCATCAGTTAATACTAGGCTATTTTTTATTAGTGCATTTGTCTATGGGTTGGCTTTGTCACATTATTTTTCCATCCCTTCTTTCTCTCTCTTCTTCACATATTATTGTCTTCAATTTTGGGACTATTTTGTTTAAATATAAATAATGGTAAACCATGAGTGTCTTTATAAGGTTTTCATGTGATAAATTGTGACTCGAGAGTAGACTATAATACTCAGGGATGCTAAGTTCAATAATTTTTTTTTACTATTAGACATGGGAATAAAAAATAAATTCCATGTCTACTTTTAGCATTTCTCTAGCTATTAGGACATAAATTTTGTCTATGTAAAGGCCTTCCCTTTTAGACTTGTCTAATGTCAAACCAAGCTTCTTGCAGATACATATAGGGATCACATTTGAATTAACTAAAATTTTATCAATGATTTTTTTTAAGGATAATATGAGCCAAATCATGTAAGGAGATATTTATTTTAATGTTCTTAACTAAAACTTTATGAATGATTTTTTTGAAAGATAATATGAGCCAAATCATGTAAGGAGATATTTATTTTAATGTTCTTCATATCCTATAGTATATTATTTTCACTTTTGTTATATGGATGATCCAACTCATGTAGGGAGATATTTATTTTAATGTTCTTCATATCCTATATTATATTATTTCCTCTCTGGTTATATGGATTAGTTTATTGTTGTTGACCATTTCTTTTTATTTTTTCTCTTTTTTTGGGGGGTGAGGGAGTGGGGGGCGAGGAGGAGGGTGGGGAATGGGGATGTGATTCAAATAAAAAGGATTGATTCCATTGTTATTTAGAGGTGTATAAACAATGACAAGTTATTGATTATTAATCATAAGATTATAATTATTCTTTCTAAATTGCTTAAAATCATGAATATCTTATGTATTATCTTGTAGTACATTTTTATCCTCAATTATAAAAAGAAGGTGATATGTTTAAAACACCATTGTAATACTAGAAGATTTGGATGGCATAGACGTAGATGGATCATAATACTTAGGGACAATATCATACCACTCCATATCCTTTGGGAATTTATCTTAGGTATTACAAAATTCTTTACAATCTAATTCACCATGTTGAGTAGTGTTGTAGACTCTACACCAGTTCGACAAGTCTAACTCGCATATGTTTTTTGAGGGAGATTATCAGGTAATGGATCTATTTTTTTTTTTGGATAATTGAATGGTATATTATATCATTAGAATGTGAAATTTTATTACTCATTTTCCCAATTTTTTTCCCAAAGTACTTCTACATGCCAAGAAACTCATTGCAAGATTTTTATACCATATACTGAATTGCATCTAAATTTATCTTGATAGAATCAAAAGATATACCTTATGTGGTATAAGTGTTAAATAGAACTAAAGACTGGTTTAGATTTTGTTGATTAGACTCAGATAGAGGATTGTTCAAAAACATTAAAACTGGTTTGTTACAAGATGAACTAAAGTGAACTTAGTAAATACTTATCCTGGTTATGGGCATGAAATTTTGATTTGCATTTGAAATTAATTTTTAGGATAGTAAATTTAGATTGACCTTGGGTATGTGTGAATCTTACAATTGAGGATTTAATTGATGATCAACATTTATGTCTTCATCATATGCCTCAAGTAAGATATTTATATTGTGGATCCTAGACATGAATAATGTAATCATTAAATATAATGTTTTTTAATACTTTTCAAGAGACTATGTAGTAGTAGGTTTATATAGAACATCTATACTACTATAAATCTTTAAGAACATTTCTTTAAATGATTTAATAACTCATTGGGTTATATTTTGATACTACAAAAATGCTAATATATTAAATTAGTGTTAGTAACCTACCCAATTTGTGCAATAAATATATTATGATCTTGATACCAAGATGTAATTGAAGTATACGTATGTTTATAAACTAATCATAGGCACCATATTGTAATGTGAGAGGGAGTAATCTACATGGAATGTTTTCAAGAATCACATTTAGTAATCTTGAATATGTCTTAAATGAAATTATATTTTCTTATTCAATTTATCCTCCAAAAGGATAAAATTAATAAAGGTACTTTTCATGATTCCATGATAAATCATGAATAACAATAGTGATAGTGATGGTAGAGCTAGCTAGCAAAGCCATGTTGAAACATTGGGGTTAGTTCCCTTGGGTTGGTGAATTTGTTTAATTACATATCTCTATCTGATCTTGGTCTTCAAAGAACATACATAGATGATAATTGTAACATATCAGAAGAAGAATTGGACTTTATTAACATGAATTGTAGATTCAGTGTACATAAAACCAAGTGATCTCTATGGATAAATGATATAAGACCTCATTATAGTGTAATATAGAACATGATGATGTGGGTCTTATACACAATAAATACTATTATAGGAGATTTCCACTCATTTTAATAATGGTGACAATTCCCTCAAAGGCATGAGTTATGGGTTTTGGTTTTATAAATAACCATGTTTTGGAATAGAGGTGAGCCTAATGCTTGTTTACTTTGGAGGGTTTGAATATGGTGAGTGCCTAACAATTAACATAAATATTATATGAGATAACCTATGACGAATGAGTAGATATAAACTAAGTTGAATAAAATAAAAATGATAAAATGAGGTAAATATAAGGCAAAAATAAATGATTTTGTATGCATCTAAATTTAATTGCCTTCATCAACTTGTTAATTTTGATACTAATCTCATATAAATTCATATAATAATGCCCTTTATTCTTGTTCATCATACTAACCTTACCCTTCATTTATTCATTAATTATTTTAACTAATCCCACTTATATCCTAATCTGACATATTTAATTTTTGGTAATTTAAAATTTGCATAACCCACCTACATACCTACTCCTAGGCTTAACCACAAGCCTACTCCCGAATTAGGTAACCCTTTTTCTAAATTTCCCTAACCATTATAAGATTCCCTAACTAAATATTCTCTATAGAGTTCTCTCTCTATAGAGTTATAAGTAATTTTAACTTCCTTACAATTCCATCAAACACTCTAGAGACTTCTCTCTCTATATAATTCCATATATTTTTATATTCCATAAAAAAATATGCATGGTGTGTTAGAGTACATGACTCCTTGAATTCAAAATAATGAGAAAATCAATCAAAAATCTCATGAATCTCCATAGTCCAATAATTTCAATAAATCCATGAATCCATTCTATCCAAGTCTTTTGATCAAGTCAATGTCATGCTAAAATTATGAGTTTAAAGGTAATCCAAAATCTATAAATCACTCAATATCTTTCTTATTTTTTATCTTAACTTTTCTTATTTTTCTTATGTTTTATTTTTATTTACATTGTAATCCTGATTGAATCTAGATTTTAATGGTAGATTGGTAACTTGAGGTCATTTTAGTATATAATATGAATATCTACAATCCATTTCTCAAATTCATCATCTAAAAGATTTATATGGTCTAATTGAATATTAAACCCTTATAAGCTGACTCATTAATATAGACTAAACATATTTCATGAATAATGTTTGTTACGGGTTATTATTTATGGGATGAGTACGTTACTAATTTGGGATAAAAATTAGAAATTATTGATTAAAATAAACTTTCCCAAAATAGCAAGTGAGATGAGAAAAAAAACTTATCTGGAGATAAACATATTTTTTATATCGACAAGGGTAGTAGAAAAAACTAAACAAACATGCATAAACCTTTCATCTTCTGACTATTAATTAAAATTTGGCTTAGGATTGTATCACCCTCATCATGATAGTAGTTCCATGTGGCACTAATGTCTAGTTCTATAATTAATGCCCTTCTTATAGAGACTCGCTGAAACCATTAAGGAAGTTATAAGTGGTTGTGGAGGTTGTGTATGAGGTTATGTATCATTTAAAGGCTCGTCTATGTCACTATTTTGGTTGAATATCTTTTGAAACCCTAATTAATAAATACACACATGAAACAATAAAGAGATAAAATGAAAAGGTTAAGGAAAATGTGTTATGGGATGTTATGATCACATAGACTAGAACCTCTATTGTCTTGGTCACTACCTACATTTACATTGATGCTAGGAGTATTAGATCGTAATAGTTATCCCTAAGGGAATGTGCACCATCAACTTGTATGGTAAGATAGAATGATTTTCTCTTAGGTCCTTATTTGATCAAGCATGCAATGTCTATGTGTGATGACTGAGTAGTATGCAAGGTATTGAGTTGTACTATTGATCTATTTTATTTAAATATGTGTCAAAATTATAAGTGTTATATGTAAAATTTATTGTGAGGATATTTATATAGAAGGAACTTTGTTTTGAATATAAGACCTTGTTCATTAGACAAAAAGTCATAAAAAGGGATTAAAAACATAAGATAAAGCTCCTAGATCAGTTAAGACTCAGATACTAGAGAAAGGGCCTGTCATACAGTAGATCAATAATTGGTCACTAGCGTCATGTAGTTCTACTATCTTTAAAGTGGCACCAGTATCTTAAGGCTTAAAAGAGAGCTAAAATTAGATAAGCTAGGCTAGTGACCCCTATTACTAAGAAAAGTTGACCTATGACTACTAAGAGTATCATAAATAGGGAAAATAACACATTAGAAATATTAAAAGATGTAAAATGACCATGCAAACAAGGAATATAATAATCACTAAGACCTTCATGTGAAAGAGCAATAAAATACATATTACTTGTGGTTGTTTGACCATATTAGGATGTTTACACTTTCCCCTCTTTTATTATAGTAATTTAATTAAGCGAAAGTATTAGAGTAAAAGAAATACAATAATGCATACCTTTACTTACCTATGTGAATGTAATCTATATTTGGCCCACCTCTTGGCCAGAGTAGTGGATAGGAACTAGAGTGTAATATGTGAATGGGCAACACATGTTGTTTATTCCCCTTGTATTGAATTTGAGTATGTAAAATGGATGTGTTAAGAAATAAGGATCACTTTATCCCATGATAAGATATCAACTAAATCTATTTAAGTTGAATGTGTGGATAAATAAAGCTCATTTGCCCCCACTCTAATATCTTGACTAAATCTAAGTATGTGAGTTAGGTGTGGTAGAGCGTTATAGATCAACTACTATATATGGTCCTATAACCCAAATTATAAAAAACTTGGTGGTGATACTAGTGTAACATAATAATTTAAACATGGAGACGAAATATGTGCAATCTACATGTGCCTCATAATCTTGATATCCAAATAACGTAGTTGTGTATCTAAATATTTTGGGAAGCTAGTATACCTAAGTTAAAACTACATATCTATGTAACTATATATGTGTAGAGTGTATGTTTGAATACCTATGGGAATATGTGTCTCTTTATAACTAAAAACCTATAAATCTAAATACCTATGTAAAATTATGTGTCTATATATCTAAAAACCTATGAATATGAATACATGTGTAAACATGTGTGTCTATATATCTAAATACCTATGAAAACCTATGTAATATGTGTGTTTCTATATCTTAAAACATATCTAGACTTGTGTGTTCATATATCTAAAAACCTTTGTAGAGATGTGTGTCTATATATCTTAAAAATTGTGTAGACTTATGTGTTTGTACGTTTGGAAACCTATGTAGACTTGTGTGTTTATGTCTTCATGAAAATATGTATATATGAAATAATTTAATCATATTTTCCCCCATTTGGTGAGAGTGGAGAGACATTGGTGAAGGTGTATAACCAAATTAGTATTGATCAAGTGTACTTATGTGAATTAATAGGTGCAATGTTGTTTTAAGTTTGAATAGTGTATTTATTGTGATAGAGTTGATAATTGAATGTATAATTGGATAGATGTTTTGTCTATTATGATTTTAGCTATAGTGATATTTATTTTGTTCCTTTTCATATTTTTAAGTGACTACAATATTGGTTTAACCAATATGGAACATTACATATTGACATCAAGTACCATGTACAATAAATGATTTACAAATTAGAGCTATTATTCACAAGATATAGTGATAGTAAGGGATGTGTATTAGTCATTAAAATTAGTAGACAAGGTTAACCTTATTAACGTGGCATTATGCAAGTATGACTTAAATAGGTAATTTGATTAAATTTTCAATTTAGTACGAGCATTTGTGTTGAAAGAACTTGTATGTTTGCGTGAGAGAAAAATGTTCAGGAGTTGAACAACTACATTTAATCACTACAAGGAGGTTGAAGCATGAATTCATGTTGGAGATGAGATTCACCTAGTAAGGAATCCAAACTATTTCTTATTTTTGTTATGTATTTTATAATATTTTTATTTTTGACTAAAAATGAAGTAGTTTAGGTCTTATTTTGTAAAGAATGACACTAGTGTCCAATTTTGGGTGTTATTATGTAGTACCTAGTGGTAGTGTCTAAAAAGTGGATTTATTATCTAGCAATACTATCTTTTATGTATCACTAGTGTCGAGTAGTCCTAAGATATGATGTTGATTAGAGTTAACTTATTCTTAATGTGTGTATTTATATGTTGGTTTTTATTTTACTATATTGATATTAGATCTGGTTAGAATCTTATAGGTTTATGCCTACATGATGGAGTCTCATAATAGATGAATGATGCAAACATTACAAGGTCTACCCCTACTATATACTGAGATGGATATGTTAAATGCAGTATTTTTGAGATATGCTACATGATGGAGTATCAAAATAGATGAATGATGCAAATCTTATTCCTTAGAATAAGCATATGATGATTCTAATATATGAGAGATGGGATGTAGATACATCTACGTTCTAGTTACCAATTGAGGAGATGAATATTACACTAGAGGACAAGTAATAAAATTATTAAAATGTTGATCTCTTAGTAGTGAGATATACTTTAGGAAGATATAAGTGCTTGGGACATACAACAAGCTTTTGGACATTTTTCTACCATGGCAGTTTGACCCATCATGCAAGGAATTTCTAAGACATATTGTTGATCTTGATTATGATTGTAGAGATTCCATGATTCCAAATGCTCCTAACCATTTTGATATCTTCATTTTTGGATGTATATGCGAGTAGGTTTTCTATTTATTATAAGATATATGAGATAATGTCAGATATTGAGGAGTATAATATTATGTATTATTGGGGTCGTATGATGATAGATCATCTATATAGGGATCTATGTCAATTTAAATAGAAGATGTGTGATGGAGAGATAAGATCATCAACATTATTACATTATTGGGAATATGAGAATATAGTTATGAGTAGGCTAGTGGTGTTTGCATGGGATGGTTGGGATCATCCATAACTATCTATGTGGAGATAGATATTATGAATTATGTGCCTAGGAGGACCACTATGAAATGTTGATATTTGTTAGATAGTTAAACCATAAAAGTTATTATTTGGAGACCCTACAAGGGATATGATGGATGGGCTGATGATATTAGTTAGTTGAGGTAGATTTAGGTGAGTTTTTTGTTACATGACCATTAGGTCGATCTATATGAGTGATTTCGATATGATTGGGTCATGGGACAATTTTGTGTGGTACAATATTTTACCCCAACACCTATGATATGGTCGAGAAATTCTCAAGATCTTATGAGTTAAGGTACTATGTCAAAGATGTTTATTTCTAATTTATCTAATATTTTGTTGACATGGTGGGACCCTGATATTTATATACTAGATATAAATGATTATGGGAGTGAGTGAGGCCTATACAACCCAATACAATGACCATAAATGGGCACCTTAAATTTTTGAGAAGTGGGATTAATATAAAAGATGTGTTATAGGTATAACCCCTAAGGTTTATTGATGGTAAGTTAATATAATATAGTCTTATACTATGTGTAAATTTGATTATGTCTTAATTTCATGAGGAATCTTATGAACTATGTGGACATATGCAAGTTTAGGGGATGACGAGTATTGAGAAAATAACATTGACTCAATGATTTGAGAGTTGGCACAACATATTCCTAGTGATTCTATGGAAGATGTAAGGTCCATCAATGTGGATAGGGTGCACTCTCATCTATTTAATAGAGCTATAATATCTACAATGACATATATAAAAGCATTAATAGATAGAGATAATGTACATGCTATGTTACATAGGCACCATGCCTACACATAATGATTTAGATGGGACTAGTAGTCAGATAATAAATGAATACATCCGTATTAAATGAGATCATTCCAAATGTATGTCTGAGTTAGGCATGTATCATTAGAGAAAGAATAGATAGATTCCCTAATGCATGTGACCTAATGATAATGGGGTTTCTAGTTATAGCTTTGACATATGTAAGAGTGAGAGTGAAGGAGTTGGCCCCAGTAGTCATGTCTACATCATTGATTGACGAGATACAATTTTATTAAAACTATATTTTAAGTGATGTATGTGGATATTTTTGTTTAAGTTGGCACTATGTGTATTGCTAACTAGATCTTATTAGATTATATGTATTGATATGTGTTTATTTGGTCTAATTATTTGAAATAATGATATTTCTATAGTTTTTTTTTATTGAAGTAGAACTAATGAATTTTTTTGTATTTATGAATGTTCAGACATATGTATAGTCAATTAGGATTTTATATTTATTGGTCTAGTCTTTGTTTTGTATTTCATTAAATTTCTATGTGTAGATTATGTTAAGGAAATATTCCATATTTGAACATAGATGGATGGAGAACCAATGACCATACTTCTCATGCTATTCTGGTGGAGAGGGAGACTCTAATACTAGAGCTACATGTGATGCACTGCTAGTGTGTAGACATGTAGGATCTGAAGCAAAAAGAATAATTAGTTGAGATGTTGAAACTTCACTCTGAGTTGTATGGTTTATGGTAAATATCCTAATCAGTTTAAAAATTGTGGTTATATTATCATTTATGTAATTAGTCTTATATATCTGTATTGTTTCTTGGAGTAAAATTATGCCTTTACTATTTTGGTTGTTTCCATGTATCTTTATTATTATATATAGTGGATTTGTTTTATGATTTATGTGGTTATTTCCATATATCTTGATTTGTGTACACACTAGAGTTGCATTATAATTTATGTGAATTCCTTTTCATCACTATTGAAATTATGGTGTATGGAACTACACATAAATAGGCACCCAAGAAATCATAGGGCTTGTATGATGAGTAACCATAGGCTCCTTAAAAAGAACAACTTGGTATAACTTCATTGTATAGGATTATACTCTAGGTGAGTAACGAGAATGAGATATTTGTTGAGGTGTGGAGCTAAAAGCTTCACCAAAAGAGCAAGTTGCAGGTTATAAGAATTACACAGTCACCGACGTCGGTTAGGAGTGATCGATGTCGGTCAGGAATTGACTAGGAGATGCCGGCGTCGGTCATGAATCAGCCGACGTCAGTGACAGGAAGACAGGTAGGGACCGATGTTGGTCACCTGTGTGTCCAGAATCTATTTTTGTGGACAGAACAGAATGTTTGCATGGTAGGATTAAGTGTTAGTCTTAGGTCTACATCTCTATCTTTAGTAAGACTTTTTAGAGCCCTTGATTAAGAGGCATATCTGATGGTTGTGAATGCATGCTCATGTTTCCTAATATTATATATAGGATTAGATATTCATATCTTATTGAATTGGACACAACGATTATTGAGAAAAAGTATTGTAAAATATATGTGTATCAATCCAGGTTGTTGGAATTGATTGTAATTGAGAGAGCAAACTCTTGAGGGAAAGAGATCTAGAAAGAGATCTATACATCTGAGAGAGGTGTGGAAGAAAAGAAGTTTCTTCAATTGTATTCCTTTTGTAAAGTGTTTAATACAAGTTTTCAGGGTGGTTTCTTGTATCTCTTATTGTTTGCTATTTTCTGATTCGAGTTACTTATCTTTTTGGTTCAATTCCATGTTTTATTGCTTTCATATAGTAGTCAAGATTGTTGGTTGATACCCAACAATATCGATTCCCCTTGTATAAATTCTACGATGCCTCGAGTAACATGCTTGTCAATGTGATCTTCAAGAACATAAAAATGATCATCTAAATGTTTATTTATCTTGTGAAATGACAATATACATTATATTTTACATGGCGTATACAGTGTGGTGGATGATAATGAGTATAATTAACTGTGATCACATCCCTATATAATAGTGTAAGAAAATTTTCATGATGCCTAGCCTTATCTCAAAATTATATAATCCCTCTATGTATACCATGTGTTCTATTCACTATAAAATGTGCTTTGTAGATAGGTTATTTTCCCTTATTGATTATTTTTATCGGTGGTCTATATTCTACCAATTTCTTATTTTGAATTGGAGTAGGCTCTTGTATTAGATTAGATGATTGAGGCTCTAAGGTGTCTATAACTAAATATGTTGTTGACTATATAGCTACTAATCCCAAATCTACTTCTAATTCTATAGTTGCATTACATAGATGCTGAAATTATTTTGATGTTTGATATATTAATCTCTCCTTCATAAGTTGTATTAAACTTCTAGAAAATATCTAGTGTAATTCTAAATTTATCAATTGTTAAATCATTTTATGCAATCAAGATTTGAACCTTAGAATGTATTCACATGTTGGATCTATCTCGCCCTAATGTAATGAAGGTAACCTCTCATGTCTGACTAAAGGTACCTTATTCTATATATAATCCTTGAGAAAGAGTATCTCTATCTCCCCATATGTGTGTGGAGACCCATTAGGGATTACATATTAGAGCAATTTAGTACTTCCCCATCTAGGGACCCTTTAAATAATTGTAATAGAGTAAAATTATTTGTAATATAGGCTGTGAATTTATAATCAACTTGAATTCTCAAGTGTGGGTCTCCATGCCCATGAAATATAGGTAATACTAGTACCTAAAAATTATGTGGCAAACTTTAAGTTGAGATTCTTTGTGAAAAAGGGTTACATTGCTTTACATTGGAATAAGTTTGATATTAGTATGTTTTATTCTCCAAACTAAGATGGTGTAAATTTTATTACAAAGTACCCAAAATATACATCAAATAAATTAATATTTATGAAGGTATATTATCATTGTCTAGTGGTTCATTTAATGTTTTAATTTTTCTATTTATCTTAGCCATTGGTATATTTTGTATGCAATAAAAGATGCATCATATCCATAAATAATTCCTAGATCATATGGGATAGAAAACACCTACACTTTATATAACGGAGCATACACTTGTTAAGTGAGCGTATGACCAATGTGAGAATCCTCTTGACCCAATTAGGGGATCACTTTTCATAACACACTATGTGAGGTAGGGTTTCAAATCCTATAATTTAATACAATATCACAACAACCCTAAAAGATTCCTATGATTTAATATTCCACTAATCTAATAACAAGAAAAGTAAATCTAATCTAGTGCACAACAAGGCTTATGGCACAAAGTGGGGGTTAGAAATAGAATAAACAAATAACTAAATTAAACATATATCAAAGACATATACTCACATGAATATATATGTAATCCTAATACATGGAAGAGAAGAATATAAATTCGCTATCTATCTACACTTACAAAGGAGGAACAGAGCTAGGAATACTTATCTTTGAAGATTAACGTATTGAGCCTAAATCTCCACCTTGGCCAAGGTGTTTCACAAGAAATTATCTTGGAATGTAAGGATAACTAAGATAAATTAGTTTTAGGATACACACCCTATCCAAAAATCGAAAATACTTATCCACAAGATGAGATTAGATTTCCAAAGAAATTATTGAACCCTAATGTTTTATTCCTAAGTAGAATGGTCAATAGGTAGATGTTCATTTAATCTTCTTCGCTTAATTATTCACTCTTATTAAATCATAAGGAATGACATTGTATATATAGTAGTTTCTTACCCTAAAATAATTTAAGAACATCAACTATGCTAGGTCAACTTGATTGACCTAGCATCTTTTTGGGTCTAACTCATTAGGTTTATGCTAACAAACCAAAATAAATAAAAAGCCCCTAGACTGTATTAGGTCGATTGGGTCAACCTAGCATAACTGAGAGGTTAAAAGGGTGATATAGAAATAAATGAAGGATAAAACATAGTAAGTGATAGGAATAGGTAGAACTAAGAATAATAATCATGGGTTCAATGGTTTCAAAAGGCTAGTGTGTACATAGCAAGTGGTAAAATGAATGATAATCTTATGAAGCACGGATGGTCTACCCACCCATTTCCTGATGTACACCTTAAGGAATGAACTCAAAGAGAATGAGAATTGATAGGTTCCTACCAGATAAAAAGTACTAGTAATAAAATAAAATTTAAAAATATTTTTTGTATACATATGCCACAGTTGAAGCTCATCACGTGTCACATAAGTGTAACATGGGATGGTACTTCAGAAGAAAACATGATAGCACATAATTTTGATGTTATGTATGGTGAATTAAGTATAAAATAAGATAAATTAAATAACTATATTAAAAAACACATTCCTTTTACTTACCTTAGTGTCATAGATAAAGAAGTAGACTGTAAGAAATGAAAGTTTCCAATGTAGAGTACATTAGGTGAACCTATCAAAAAATTGGAAGATAGACATACGATAGTGGAAAATAATCTCTATGTTATCACAATTTTAATGCATTTTACATTTCTCAAAATAGATGAGTGGAAACAAAGATAGATACAAAACAAGGAATCTACCTAAAAATAAATGAAAGAATTGAATTGATAAAAAGTGGTTTTAAATAGGGAAAAATAGAATTAATTTGGAAATTTCAATTTTTAAAGAGAGAAAAGAGAGATCTAAGAGAAAACAAGGCTAGGATGGAGAGATAATTACATGTTAGATGGGGGCACCTAGATGTAGTAGCAACTTCACTATAGGTATGCAACTATGGATCTCAGACCAGTTTTTCAAATTTGTATTGAATTAAGAAATATTTTGATATTATTTTATTTTAAGAATTTTTATGTTTAAAAATTGATTACACTTATATTGTAAGGGTAAAAAATAAGAAGACAAGAAATGGGTTTGAAAGGTTTAGGAAGAAAGTCAGTGAAATGCACATTTTGGGAAAAACATACTAGGTCAACACACATAATGCACTAGGTCGACCAGGTCAATGTAGTAGGATAAAATAGGGTAGAATCCATATGGTCAACCTAGTAGTATGGGTTGACCTAGTGTAATCTTCATGCTCAAAATCTAGAATGGAGTGAGTATCTAGTGCGTAAGGGCTAGAATGAAAACTCAATACTAGGGAGTAGAAGATAAGAGGGTTGACTTAGAATTTGAAGTCAACTATGACAAAAATATAGATTTTTTTTTGTCAAAATAGGTTGACTAAGAAGCTAAAATAAGCATAAAAATGCATGTAAAAGGCTGAAAGAGGACGATAATGGCCTAAAAATGACTAAAAGATGGAAAGAGCGACCAAGAAAGCTATAAATAGGATAAAATGAATAAGGTAGTAACAATTTAGGTTTGTTTCTAATTAAAATTGTAAAAATTATGTATAAAGAATGTATTGTGTTAATACATGAGATGGAGGAACTAATACATTATTTATTGTTTCTTGGTTATAGAGATGTCCAAAATTCTCGAGGTTCATGGATGTGTCTTGGTTACTAGATTTGGTAGATATATTTTTAGATGGAGATTGAGATAGACTGGTAGCTATGGGTCTAGGATGTATATCTGATATGTGTAGGATCCCCCTTAGTTCTGACCTATTAGTCATGTTGTTGGGATGTTAGGAATGATTTAATAACACCTTTAGATAGGAGGTGGATGGGGATGTGATAGAGGTGGGTATCACATTAGAAGATGTCCATGCCATCCTTGGGCTACCCATATTAGAAACATCACTGACCATAGGGGTATCAGATAGCTTAGAGAAGAGGAGATCCTTAGTCATGTGGGTTACAGGTTCAGAGATTATATTGAAAGGATGGATAATTAGTATGGATGATTTTTATATATGATAGATTTTGGACATTCAGAAGCTAGTGATAGGCCTTGTGACATAGCGAGTGATCTATCATAAGTCAGATGTCAAGGTACCACTATTCATGGTAGGCTTGAGCAAGATAATGATAGAGGAAGGATTAATATATGATATAGGTTATATTATCTAGGTCTAGCTCATACATTACATTTTTGAGATGTTGATCAGAGGGCAAAATACTATGGGACTAATCATACTATTGATAGAATGGATATATGAGATATTTCCCTTGTATCAAATAGTTGGGTTGCCTTATGTGGTCTATGATGGGTTACCTTGAGTATGGAGATGGAAAGAGGACCAAGTACCATAGTCCATGCCCCACATGCTAGTGGTATAGTTGATGAGATGTGTAGACATCATGTGGCAGTCATATGGGTACATACCAGTTACATGGGTTAGTTGGCATATAGTTATACCACCACTAGAGGTAGTTATGAATAATACATGGTGGAGAGAGCCACATATGATAACATATATACCATGATATATGGGCCTACCTCATCTGGTAACATTGATATTGATTCTTGATTAGGGGGCTCAATATGTCAAGGAGCCACGAGGAAAAAGATAACTTGGACCATTGATAATGAGGCAAACACTAAGGTAATGTTAGGAGTGACCATAGACTAGTTGGGCATTATGAGTGGTAGAGGAGGAGGTGGAAGATATAGATGTACTATATATGCCACTAATAGCCCTATAGTGAGATGAATAGTGGCCACTAAGAACATGGTGATGACAAAGATACAAGAGAATGGAGACTATAGACATCCTAGACGATCCCATACATATGATAGAGAAAATGAATATAGACCACTCAAATAGGGGATACGATAGACACAAGCCATGGCAACGAGGTTCAACCTGAAGAGTTGACCTACCAAGGAGTTACTAGGAGGCCACATAAATAGGGAGACTATGTTAGGTGATCATACAAGTGATGATAACATATGAACTAAGACACAGATAGGTATGAATATGGTTGAATTATTTATTAGGTTTTTATTTGGTAGTAGAGATATATAGATAGATATAATGAGATATTTCAGTGATCTAATATCCATCTGGTGTGATTTTGTAAGTGTATCAAAGGACGAGGAGGAGAGATGGGGATCCCTAGTGAGGGGAGTTCTTTAGGAAATTTGATATGAGACTCTATATCGATATGACCCCATGACATTATAGGATCTACATGTACCATCTACCCCAACTCATGTAAGCTAATTTAGACTAGCTGGTAAAGCAACAAGGAAAATATCAATGCATAGAGAGAGGATGCAGCCATCAACACATATGGTTGTAGGTACATTATAGTCTTAGTAGGCCCTAGTAAATGAGACATTTATTCATCTAGATATAGTGAGCTAGATGATGCAATCATATAGATTAATGTAGACTCAGTTGACACATGCACATACAACAACTTAGGCTAAGTTGGTGTAGGCAAAGGTGTAAATAACATGCCTACAAGGATAGCTAGAGGGATTGAGATATCATACTTCCTTGTTACAACATACTAATATGGAGGAATTAGATTGAGGCCTCAATAGAAAGCATGGCTAGGCCATGAGCTAGACAAGATGGATCCTAGCCCTAGTGTTGGGGATTTGTATATGGTTGTATATGTTGTATCAAACTCATGGTATATTATTGGTGTTGTTTGTGTATATCATCTTTATGATGGTTATTTTTGTGGATGTGTTTGGCTATATTTATATCTAGCACATGTATTTAGCTTTGTTGTATATGCTATTGGAAATATATGTGATATGGTTTATTTTATATCATTATGGAGTACACATGCATGGTTAAAAATAGATAGGTGAAAGAGGACTTTGAAAAATATAATCAATAAAAAATGTACTACATACTAGTTCATGTTGGGAAACGTTTAATAAAAAAAATAACTAAGTATAAAAATCAATGAAAATGGAAAACAAGACAATAAAATGGGATTTATTTTTAAACCAATGTAAAAGAGTTTTACACCAAATTAAATCAAATAAAATCATACGAAATATCACATTGAGAAGTATGACAAAGAATGTAATAAAAGGGAGAGTATGCAAAAGGGCACAAATGGTAATAAAAACAAATCAAAATGAAGTCAATCAATTATACCATATCATGATGTGAAGTATAAAATAAAATTAAAATTTGCAAAAAATTGGTTTTAAATTTATCATAATAATTCAAGCTAGGACGTATGAGAAATTCAAGAAATGGTTGTAATGTTACATGCACTTGAAAAATGAGAAAATTAAAGGTGAAATAAAATTCAAGTAAGCATAAAACATACTAATTCAAAATGGGAAGCATGTCAATGATGTGGAACCTCATAATCAATCGAATCTTATCTCATATTTAATAAATGTAATTCTAGATGGTGACTTGATTATTGGAAAATTTTGTGAGGGTTAGGTCCTATCCACATTCTTACACTGCAACTCCAAAAATAAAAACCCAACAAGTACCAAATCAGGATTGGTAACAAGAAGGATAAGGAATGGTAAATCAAGGATGTGGATAATAGGATGAAAAATATGGTAATTTATGATAGATGTCAGATCCTATATGCAGTCTTATAAATTAACTCACAAATGACATCACATGGGGAGTGAACAGTAAGCAAAAAAATATTTTCCAAGAGGAAATATGAAGGAAAAGAACTAAAAAATGGAGTGGAAGAATCAAGTTTTAGGAATCTTATGAGGATACCTTAGGAGGCAAGAGGCATACTAAGAACATGAAAAGACACTAAGTGACGAGTGGTCGTCTATGTATAAAGGGACCCACTTACTATAGACACAAAGATTTGTAGGAAAATAGGTGTGTTACTAAGATCAACTCATGATGGTATATTTGTACAGGGAAAATTGAAATGGACCTGCCTTCCGGAAACATGTTCCTCACTACTCGGGACCCCTTATAGAGCCATAAATCTACTACCAATATTGGGTAATTGAATGAGAAAGTAGGTATCACTAAAAGTTTTTTATTCTACTCTTCTAATCTACTAGAATACCACATTACAAATGACTTTGATTCTACCATGAGGCCATCTATGTATTTTGAGATTTGATTAAAATAAGGAGATGTGCTTTGAATCACATCTTTTACTGTGATTAGACTTTTACAAACATGCAATATTTTTGCCTTTTGATATGATTTCCTTTTTTAAAATTATTTGGATTTTAACTTTCTTTTTAAGGATTTTTAAGATTCCTCATCCATATGGATTTATAATGACCAATCATGAGAGAGATAGTGATACACACAAATGAGCTATAGGACAAGGCTAAATGAAGCTAAGTAACCCAAGATAAAATACTGACTAGAACACTTAGGCTTGATAATGAAGTGAGCATGAGATTTTAAGTCTCAAGCTTGTATATAATTAGTTTTTATAAAAAAGGAAGAAGGGAAAAAGGAGATCCAAAGGAGGGTTGTTGAAAATAAATAGTAATGAGAAATATTGCTTGTGAACTAATCACATGATAATAGGAGATAATAACCAAAGGGAAGAGGATAAATATAACCAAGTCACCATGACAACTATCTATCAAAAATAAAGACAGGAAACCAATCAATAATAAATATATAAGGGAAGATTTTTGAGAAAAATTCTAAATGAAAAGAAAGCAATGATAAGGAAAAGATAATATCATGTAAAAAATAAAAAGGATAACATAAGCTAACTATAGTATAAGAAGAAGGAGAAACATGATATAAGATAAGAAATAATTTGAGATAGTGTCAAATGATATAATCAAAGTAGAAATAGGATTGGAGCACACATCCAATCCAAATAAAATGAGAAGTCACTATGAATGCACTCATAAATATTGGTAAATATATCTACACACATTATCCAATACATCAAATAAGTCTCTATGAAGCTAAATGCATACTAAATCTGAGGTCTCATCAATCTTTAGTGAATATTGGGAAAACATTTATTTTTTGATCTCCTGAATTGAAAAATTAGGAATGCTCAAAGAATCATGTTGAGGAGGAAAGTTAGTAAAGGCTGGTCATGATGATGAATGGAAATAGGATCGGCAGGACAAGAAGCAATCATATGTGAAGAGCACTCCCTTAACTTGAATATCACTGATTTGGACACTAATAAATAATGGAGAATCATTTGCACAAAGTAGAATCTCATCT
This sequence comes from Torreya grandis, assembly GCA_037957365.1. NCBI lineage: Eukaryota > Viridiplantae > Streptophyta > Pinopsida > Cupressales > Taxaceae > Torreya > Torreya grandis. Next base: position 1,407,087 of record JARHVA010004550.1, read on the forward strand.
AGAATCATAGATATGATAATAAATCATAAAGATAGAGAAGTGTCTATAGTTTCATCAATGTTAATAGACATATCTTCACATTTTTGTAAGATACTATCTTCATATTTAGGTAAATTATCCTCCTATCCTTCTACAGGAGGGTGAGGGATATTCATCTCGAATAAGATTTGTATGAGGTGGTTTCTATGATGTGGAGATATTCTCATGAGCTCAAAAAAGGGTATCTAAGATGGAATATTAACAAGTTTCACACTGAGATCATACTCATCATAACCCATAAGGATATTGTTAGATATAGGTGCATAATGATTAAGAATATCTTTGAATGGTAGATTCAAAGAGCATGGAAACTTTTTTTAGAAATAATGAGAAGGTTGAAAAGAAGATTGTAGTGTGTTTGGTGATGAAGAAGTAGTTGATTTACATTGATCTTGAATTTTTGAGGAAGAACAGTTAGTATAAATTGGATTGTTATTATTATTATAATATGGTGGGAGAGAAGTATACATAGCATGGGATGTGTCATCCAAGGGAGAATTATAAATTGGATCATCAAAAGAGATTAGATCTTATTGTGCCAACTCATTTAAATGAGCTAGAGAAGAATCTTAGATAACATGATATGTATTATGGAAAGGAGGAGTGTAGATAGATTGTGAATTAATGAAATCCACCACTCTTCACATATTAATCATGCTAACCAAATTCTCTTTAGAATTTGGTTCAACAAGAATTTATAATTTATTTGTGTAAGAAGTGGGATTATCTTGATCTTTTTGGATTGGTTGATGATTAGGAAAGGGGTCTTTATGGATATATATATATATATATATATATATATATATATATATATATATATATATGAGTGTTTGCTTGATTTAAGGCTTGAGTTTTATCATGTGATTTATAGTATTTAAAATCAATCTCATAGGCTTGTTGATGCTTATAAATAATGGAATAATGATTGAAATTTGGGCCAAGAATAAATTCTATAGCTAAATTATGAAGCTATCTACAAGTCTTATGAGAGTGACCCCAACTAGCATGAAACAATCAAAATTTATTAGGATCATACTATGTTTCATAAGTCAAGTAGGGTCAAGCTCTCATGGAAAAGGCATAGGTAGATGTTTAAGTAGTTCAATCAAGGATAAAAGCTTATAGATATTAATGTTGTTTGTTGAGAAATGAGGAATATTGTATTGTTGAGGCATTGGTTCAAAAGAAGAGGTAGGAAGGACAGCTTACATATTATTAATGGTGTCAAATGAATTGGTAACACCATCATTGGTAATATTATGGTTGTTATTCTTTAATAGTAAGCAAGGGGTCACAAAAGTTTAGGGAACTCGAATTGACACATGAGGAAATCTTGTCTTTTGGATTGATTGATAACTTCCTTCATGGTACATGGAGAAAGGTTACATACTCGATATTTTAATTTAGGAAATAAATAATTTGTAAAGAAATGAAAGATATTGTTATCCACCATGTTATGTTCACATTTGTTTGAAAAAGTCTTCCATTGTTTAACAAAGTCTTAGGTGGTTTCATTTTCATTTTATTTATAATTGGTAAAATGGGCTAAAGTTTTCTCTAAAAGATCACTCGTTTGAAATTCTTGCATTAAATTATTTACTAAGTCCTCCAAATTAGTGATAGAGTGTGTTATAATTTGATTAAACCAATCCAAGTCATCACCTATGAGTTTCATGGCTAGGATTATGGTAGCAGCAAAGTTATTTAACTTGACCTAATCCTTGTAAAGATTTCAAAATATCTTGAGATGAAATGTACGATTAGTTGTTCCATTGTAATAAATTATAGGTGTTATACATCCAATGTGTATGTTATCAATTTGGGTGGTAAGAGGTTCATTTTTTAAATGCTTGATGACTTTGTTGACTAATGGAGGTTTAGGAATGAGATTACCTTAATAATCTTGAAGAGGGGGAGGTGGAACACTTTAGTTATATGTGCCCCAAGTCATTGGTTGAGGATTAGATTGAAGATAATAAGGTGGTTTTGAATTCAAATCATTTAATTTGTATTATGAGCTTGTATTGTATTCATTTGCTTGAGAGTTTGCAATAATAGTTGATTAGTTTGACTAGTGTTATTATAAGAATTTGTATTGTTGTTTGTGTTGGTGTTAGTGTCTTGGGTACCACTACTGGCCTTGATATGAGATTGAGAAGAGCTATAAGAATTTGAGGCACTAGTGGCACAATTTTATTGTGAATCAAAAGATGGACTAGTAAATGGTTGAGAGGAAGAAGAACTAGAAGCATGAGCACCTTGGGTAGCAAATGATGACCTAGTGGAATGATTAAGAATAGTAGATCTTATGAGTGGCCCACTAGATGTAGAACTTACCATGATAGTTGAGATATTAGGCATGGAGGTGGAATAATTTAAAGAAGAATATGTCATGGCATAAGAAGGAGTCAATATTTAAGGAAGAGGTTAAGAATCAAAGAAATTGGCACCCCAAAATCTAGTTGAGAAAGTGGGAGTAGGATAATGATGCTCTTCAACTTGCCAACTAATCATGAGGTTATAAATGGTGGAAGGATCCTTATATTTATGTTAAGGTAATTATGTGATAAATAATAGAATTTTAGGAGTATACTTTAACTCAATCTGATCCTATAAGAGAAGAGAAAGGTTTTTTTATAAATGGGTATGAGGAGGGGTCCCATAATTCATCATGTAAGTTGCTATACAAACATTACTAGCATTCATGAAAGTAGGCCTAATTTATCTATGGGAAACCCTATTAGGATTGGTGAATTATATAATGTATATTGAAAAAACTTTATTTTTGTCACCAAATAAAAAATCCATGATGAAATAAAGAGAAGCAAGATGAGAAATCAAAGAATCAAAAAGTGACTAAAATAGTACTAGGTCGACCTAGTTGACCTAGTGAAAAATAAGCAATGTAAAATTGTACAAGGTCCATAGGGTCGACCTATTTTAGTGAACAATGACTAATATAAAGAGGTAAATATGTTGCAAATAGTACTAGGTCAACTAGGTTTACCTATCATAGTGTATAAGCGCTGAAAAAGATATAGGGTCAATAGGGTCAACCTAGTATAGCAAACATGGAAGAAAAGAAAGTTGATAATAAGTTATGAATTAAATAAATATGATTTCAAGTAATGTAATAAATTTTTAAGTACTAAAAGGGAAATAAATAGTTAACTGAATTGATGCCGGTCAATCCAAGTAATGCGCATAAGGTAAAATCTTTCACTAACACTAGATAATACAAGCTTTCACTCACACAATTTATCAAAGAGAGAAAATAAATTGAAATTAAAGATAGGTACTTGGTCAACTTAGAATATTTATTAGATTATTTCGAATTATTTTAAATATAAGGAAAGATTGGCTATAAACAAGGTACTAGATAATAATCTATGGATATTTTTAGGTAAGTTTAGGATGAAAGGGACTATAGTGGAAATGATACAAGCTTGGTATTAGGACCTACAAGCTCAATTCAAAAATTAAAAAAATAAGAATAATTAATGATTATCCAAAATATACCATTAACCAACTTTATACTTAACCATAGAATCAAGTCAACTTCCCCCTTTGAGACGAAATCCAAGTAGGTAGACATTGGTAGTCCAATGTTTTAAATGCTTGTTGATGTTTATGTGGTTTGTCCATGTGTGTATAAAATAGAAATAATGAAACTAAGAGATTAATTAAAAAACACCTAACTAGACTATGTGAACTATTATAAGCATGCAAACAACTTAAAAGAAAGATGTGATTAACATATATCACTCATTCTAATTTTGAAACAAGTTGTAGTTGAGAAACTATATGGACAATCATATAGAATAAGGTGAATAGGGTCAAACATGTACTATGGAATAAAATTTTGATAGTGAACTAGGTTGATCAAGTTGACCCAGTTATTTCAAAGAACATAGAACATAGAACTAGGTCCACAAGGTCAACCTAGTTGACTGTGTGGAGGCAATTTTGAAGATAGAAAAATTTAAAGGAAAGTATAAAGAAGGAAAGATATAAAGGAATAGAAAAAACTTGAATCGTGTATAGATGAAAATGAAAATATTGATGATATGAGACCTTGGAGAAAATTGCCAAAAAGTTGTAAATTGGGTTGAGCTAGTTGATCAAGCTATTTAAGAACCTACTGAAAAAGTGTTGAAGTTCACTAGGTAAACCTACTAGGCTAAACAAGAAGTATAAAAACTTGAAAAATATGTACTAGGTTGAGTTGCTCGATCTAGTTGTTTGAACATAATTTTTCACGTTCTGGAAACCTGTACGAGGTCTAGCTAGTTGAATAGTTGCCTATTCCTACAAACTTGCACATAGAGATAAATAAACTAGGTCGATAGGTTTGATCTAGCATAGTAAATATATGATAAAAATAATGATGAATATAAATTAAATAATTGATATAAATCCTCCAAGTGTTTGATTCACATCGGGTTTAATAGAATGTATGCAATCAAAAGTTCATCATGTCCATAAATCAATCTTGGATCGGATGGGATAGAACACACCTAAACTTTTGATTGGGGAGCATACACTTGTTAAGAATTATCATGACCAATGTGAGGATCCACTCCACCTGATTAGGGGATCACTTGTCTAACATAATTGCACAACAATCCTAAAAGAGTTGTATGATTTAATATTTCACTAATATAATAACAAGAAAAGGAAATCTAATCTAATGCACATAAAAACTTGTGGCAAAAAGTGGGGGTTAGAAATAAAACAAATAAAAACTGAACTAAACATGTATAAAAAACATATACTCACATTAATGTATAGAAAATTATATTACGTGGAAGATAAGAATACAAATGCACAATCTATCTACTCTCTTACAAGGGAGGAATAAATTTAGAAATATTTATCTTTGAAGATGAACATGTCAAGCCTCAATCTCCCCCTTGGTTGAGGTGCTTCTCAAGAAATTATTGTGGTATGTAAGGATAAATAAGATAAATTAGATCTAGGATACACAAACTATCCAAGCATCCAAAAGACTTATCCACAAGATGAGATCAGAACTCCAAATAAAGTATTAAACCCTAAATATTTATTCCCCAAGTAGAATGGTCAATAGGTAGATGTTCATTTACACTTCTTAACTTAATTATTTGTTCTTATTAAATGGTAAGGAATGACCTTGTATATATAGTATTATCTTATCGTAAAATCATTTAGGAATGTCGGGCTATGCTAGGTCATCCCAGTCAACCTCACATGTTCTGGGGTCTAACTCACTAAGTTTGTGCTAGGTCGGCCAGAGGCCAATAAACCAAATGATAGAAAAGGTCCGTAAACTATGCTAGGTTGACATATTTTACCTAGCACAACTAATAGGTAAAAAATGTGTTAAGGAAAGAAATGAAGGATAAAACATAGTAGCTAATAGGAATAGGTAGAACTAAGAAAAATAAGCTTGGGTTCAATTGTTTTAGGAGGCTACTGTATATATCACAAGTGGAAAAAGGAATGCCAACCTTACAAATCATCGATGGTCTACCAACCACTTTTTCATTTCACCCCTTAACACATGTACTCAGAGAGATTGAGACTCCACAGGTGCCTACAAGATACAAACTATTAATAATAAAATAAAAGTTGAAAATATTATGTTTATGCATTTGATATTGGTAATCTATTTTAGAGAGGGTTAATTTTCTCTCAATAACCTTTGGAAGTTTTATAGTTGGGACTTGGTTAGAGGTAAATGAGTTGTCAAAAAAATTTAGGTTTATTTGAGAAACAAGTTCCACTATAGTAAGGGGGTTGAGGGATATTCATTAGTATCTCTTATATTATTAATTTTTAAAGAAGTATCAAATGATACTTGAGTATAAGGTACTTTATTCTCAAGTAAATGTAAATTATGGACACAAGAATGTGTGTGTGTGTGTGTGTGTGTGCGTGTGCACGTGAGTATTTTCATGTTACATAGTGTTTGGTTGAACAAGAGAGATAGGTGAGGTAGGATAAGAACGATAAGGTGTAGATTCTATTTCATTTTCATCATAATCAGAATAATCATCATTATCCCATGGTTCATCAAAATTAGTATTTAATTCATTTATGGAAGTAAGAGTAGAATAAGTGTCATCCACATACTCCTTAAGAGAGGGAGAATGGGAAGATTTTTAAAAAATTAGACTATTCAATGTGCCATCATATGTAGGTGTCATGCAATGGATTTTTTCACTGTCTATGTGTGGAATGTAAGCATGACTCTCACTTTCAATTTTGGAATAGAGGGTAGAAGAAGTATAAATCATGTTGTCTTTTTTCATGTTATGACAAATAGATTAAAGTTAGGAGACATATGCATTATCAACGTGTTATAAATAGGCATTATTTTGAGCTTGGAATTCAAATGAAGTTGATAAAATGATTTAATATACCTCAGTGTATGCATTGTTAAAAGGTGTAATATAATTAGTATTTGTTTTTCCAAATTTAACTATGAGGGGTAAATAAGATGCATTTTTTCTATCTACTTTACATGACACATGCAAAAGTGGCTGTCATGTATTTTACTTATATTAATATAATTTTAACAAAGAGGTATCAAAATTAATTGAAAATATAGGATCACATTGGAATAAGAGGGTAAGTGCACAAATTTGGGGGACAAAAAGTGGCCTACCCATGGACATGATTTTCCTAAAATTTTAGAAAAATGAACTTCTATAGATAATTTAAGATATCTACACTACAAATTTGAAGATAATGTAAGAACATAAAATGTATCATGTTGAGTCTAGTTTCCAAAACACAATTTTTTTTTAAAAAATGGTTAAATATAACTACGTCAAACATCTTTCAAAAAACATAATAGATAGATGGTCATGTTGTGCACCATTTTTTGAGCAACATGTAATATTTTTTAAAACCCTTTGGGGAAAATTTAGATATGATATTATAGTATGTCACATAATTTTATTTTTATTTTTTCAATTAATAGTTTTTTTTATGATTTTTTCAAGTAAATAGATCTTAAAAACTGACAAAAAATGGATATCCATCCACATGGTGTCGTAACTACCTTAAAAACTGAAAATCAATTTTCTTGAATCTATATAGAATTAGGCCTAGTTGGTTACCATATAAATCATTTTTAACTTGGATCAACTAAAGCCAAATTACATGAAAATGTATATCCATATATGTTTGCAGCATATAATGGCCTAAAAAGACATACTTAAAAGTCAACATAGTTTAAAACCTTAAATTAGTCTAAAAATTATAAAAATCATATTTTTGGAAAGAGGAGAGCCTACTCATCATGACAGTATTAAGTTTTAGAATTTTCACATTGAAATTCTTAGTGTATTTGGCAATCAAAGTTGAATTTTTTTACTTTTTATCATACCTTTCAAAACTCGATTGTACATTGATACTCCAAACCTTTGGCTTGGGAATCCAATCCATTTCCAACCAAAAAGGTATGGGAATTGAATTGACATTCAAATACCATGATCATGTTAATAATGTGATCATGTTATTAATGCTACTAATTTGATCATCTTACTCAATAACGTGATCATGTTACTCAATAACACAATCTTGTTACTTGATAATGTGATCATGTTACTTAATAATGCAATCATGTTACTCAATAATGTGATCACATTACTCAATAACACGATCACATTACTATATAATTTTACATTTATATTGTTACATTTATTTTCTTATACTTTAAATTTATTTTAGTAAATATAATAAATTAGGGTCAATCAACATCTGATAGAGTTGGTCTCATAGCTACATGCCTTATGATGTGGGAAATAATTTTTTAAAAACCAATTTGGTCATTACTTAGGAATTTTGAGGTTCTAGGTATTAAACATAGGGATTTAAATACATAAATTTGTAAATTATATAAATTTTTGGTAAATGTATAGTCATTTTTTAGGTTTTTGTGCCTTTTGAATTGATTCCTAGAATTTATAGGAGTCCTAGGTTTGTAAAAACTTAAGTTTGAAAAATATTCACTTAGAAATTAATCGAAAGTGGTGTGATTGGGGTACTATATGTCATGTTGATAACCTACACACATCAAATGACCACTTTTTATTAATTTCACTTATTCATCATCCATCGCTCATCTTTTATCACTTTATATTCATCCATCATTACCCCTAATCACTCTCTCATCATTCCTCATTTTCCCTAATAACTTCCTCATTGACCCTCACTGTATCTAGTCATATTTAACCACTCCCATATCAACTATATGTTTGACATAGTCTCTTGGTGTCCTAAGAATGTAATGGTTGTCATTGATGTCAAGCTTGGTCATGATTCATAGTAAATTAATGATAAAGTGACCATATTGTTAGCATAGAGAGTATATGGCATATGTGAAGATCAATAAATACAAAGAAGAGGTCATGAAGCATCCATAAATGTCTTGGTGAAGTTCTAGTGTGTCATTTGATCATTTGATAAGAGAAACATATATCTTATAGATTAAAAAATCTAGACCATCACTACACATCATAAAGATATGAATGAACCATGAGGTTTGTGTATTTAGTGTAGGTACTCATAAAATGAACAATGCTCAAAGGTTTTCATGGAGATGTCTATAGTGTGAAGAAGGTACCCTAAATATTTGAACTTTGGAAGTGTTTTCTAGCTCAAGTTATAAACCATCAAAATTACACTTGTAGACTAATGTGCCATAGACTATCAAGTTTAACTGTATTTAAATCTAGGGTCAACTAGTCAAGATAGATCTAATAGTAAATGTTCATCATAAATATTGTGATCTAATGTTGCACATGAATTCAATATGTCAAAGGTTCCTGAGATTGCATGCGTTAGTGATATGTGTCTCAATCATGATGATTTGATAAAATATCTTTGGCACACAAGACTTCCAAATGGCACAAGAGTGGGTTATAATAGTAATGTGCTCATAAGGCATGTGGGACTACCAACTGGTGTAAGAGTGGGGACTGATAGTAATGTGCTTAAAAGGCATGTAAGGTTTTCGAGTGTCTTAATCATGGAAGTGCAGATTAATGATAAATGGTGAGAGCTAAAGAATTAAAGTAATGAGGTTTTAAAGGAGATTAATAGAGCATGTTTTATAAATTTTCCATGGGACATGAGATTAATACATGTGTCTAAAATGTTTGCATTATAGAGTGGCTATTATCATTTGTAGTATCATATGGAAAAACCTATTTTCAATATTTTGCTAATATCTTTTGATCTAGGATGAATTTATTGATGGTGTAAAAATATGAGATGAATAGGACTAAGTGTGTGGGTGTGTGTGTGTGTGTGTCTAATATTTTGTTTTTTTCTCTACAAGGTTGAGATTATGTTTTTTTTATATGAAAAACAGAAGAGCAAGGAAATCTAATAGGTAGATTAGAGTGTCGATTTGGTGTTGCAAGTGGAATGGACCCATGAGTGAGTAATCAAGGGTATATTCTACAAATTTTTTATGTGTTTTAAGATTTGGTATAATCTTAAAGTGGACCAAGGATTTTCATTTGTAACGCATGAGTATGAAGGCTTAATTGTTTTAGGTCTCACCAAGACCTGATGGTAGTTTGAGGATAATGAGGTGATGACTGACCTATGTAGAGTGTTTTTCTTAGATTTAATGTGTGAATATACCTATGTTAATTGTGTTTTAAATATGTAAATTATATTGGCTAACTAATGTGGGTTAAAGCAAGAGAGTGGTATAAGTACAAGGTCTAATTGGACTAATTGTGTTAGTTGTGGAAGTGTGGATTCAAGTGAAGGAGACAACCTTTGAAATAAAAGGTACAATTGATTGAGGAAAAATAGAGAGTGAGAAGGATCAGTCATGCTTGTATAATTTATTTGATGAAGGCAAACACATAAGTCATTGGACATAATAAGCCTAGAAGAGGTAGATTTATTAAGCCCTAGAAAATGTTTAAGAGTGATCCAAAAGGGTGTTTTCAATGCATGGATTGAGTGTGAAAATTTGTGAGAGTGTATATTGAAAATATTATAAATAAGATAAGTCCATCCTTGGGTGTAGAAGACATTAGATCATAAGTGGAGATCAGCTCAAGGTAGCTATGTTGGTATTTATGCTGAGTTTTGATCCCTTTAGGGCTATCACATGACCATGTTGGCACACTTTATGGGCTTAAATATATCAAAAAATGTGGGGATCATATTTTACCCCTATCCAACTATTGTGGAACCTTGATTCCATGTGATTCTAATATTCTTAGATATTTCTAATTTCTATGTCTTCCTTGTTTTATGGAGTGAGTTGTTAGATATCTATTTTCCATGTTGACTTCCATGTTTTGTGGAGTTAGTTGTCATCTCCTTAAAAGTTGTGAGATATTTTGTGGAGGATAGGTGAGGATGGATATTTCCTCCTTAGGTTGGTTTTTTGATAACCATGACGAGGTGGAGGATGGGTGTCTTCTTGAGGATAATGATTATCTTGGATAAGTACTGCACAATTTTCCTTCTTTGATGGGTTTCCTCCTCATTTGTTATATATACAGGTGTAGTGTGGCTATTCAAAGTGATGTGTTTATTTTTAGGGTATGGTACAATAATTTTTCATATGTGATTATAGAAATACATGTGTGGTAGAGCATGTTTGTAAAATTTTTGACAAATTTCAAATTTGGATTAGCAATTTAGAGATTTCTTGTGTAAATTTCGGAGGGTATTTTAAATCTCTATAAGATGTTATTTGTCATTAATTTTATTGAATAATATATTTCTAGATGTAGACCACATTGGGTGAACCATGGTATATCTATGTTATGGTCTTTATTGTTGTTTTTATTTTCTCAATTAATGCTTTTAATTACTATGATTTGAGGAATTGATTTCATGATGCAATAGTGCATAATTAAATCTGATTTTACATATTTAAATTCTGATTTTATGTAGATTAAATCTGGTTTAAATTCAGTTAATTCCTAAAAACTATTATGAGAGCTTAGGTTGTGTTTTTGTTGATGTGGTAAATCAAAAGAATGGTTATTATCTTTAGTGGGAACTATGGGAGAAGAGATTAGATTCAGATTTTCAAAATTTGAGGACAAGAATTTTGGATTGTGTAAAATGTAAATGGAATATTAATTGTATCATAAGAACTTTGTATCCCCTTGGAGGGGAAAGGAGGACAAACTATAGCTATGAGTGATGAAGATTGGACATTGCTTGATATGTAATCATTGGGATCCATACAGTTATGCCCTGCATCTTCTATTGAATTTAACATTTTAGATGAGAAACCTATAAAAGATCTCATGAATAAACATAGGAGGTTCTATGAGAAACCCTCTAACTCAAATAGAAAATTTCTTATGAAAAGATTGTTTAATATGAAATTGTCCTAAAATGGTTCTCTTGTTAGTCATTTAAATAATTTTAATGCGATCATAAGTATGCTTAATTTTGTTGTAATTAAGTTTGATGATGAAGTTAGAGATTTGATAATATTGTTTTCTTTGCCTTATAGTTGGGATAGATTGGTTATGGCTATGAATAAAGCAGTTCCTTCCAAGGGAAGCTTAAATTTTGAAGATGTTGTAGGTGTGATTCTTAGTGAGGAAATAAGAGTGAAAATAACTAGTGAATCATGTTTAGATAATGATTTATCTATTAAAACTATAGTGAAGCAAAAAGATAAGATAAAAATAAACTATGGAAAGTTAAAGGGTAGATCTAAATCTAGATCTAGAGCCGAGATGATATGTTGGCATTGTGGGAAGAGTGGACACTCAAAGAAGGATTATTGGTCACTTCAGGATAAGAATTCCAATAAGGATGAAATAAATTAGGTAAATGTGACATTAGGTAAATCATGTTAGGATTCCTTAATTATTTCTTTGGCTAATTTTCCTATGTCTTATGACATTAGGTAGATTGAGGGGCTTCTTTTTATGCCATGCCACATAGGCATTGTTTTACTAATTATGTTGAAGATAATTTAGGACATGTTTATCTTGGTGATGATAAACTATGTGAGATAGTAGGTAAAGGTTTTATTTAAGTTAAAATTAATAAAAGGAACACATGGATAATTAAGTATGTCAGACATGTGCCTATGTTGAAATGAAATTTGGCTTTAGTGGGGTAATTGGGTAATGAGGGTTGTTTGATAATATTTACTATAGATTCTTGAAAAATTACTAAAGGTGATCTTGTGATTTTGAGAGGTAAGAAAGTTGGTAATTTACATTCAACTAGTAGTGTTGATTATTTTGAAGTAATTGTTGCAGATGGATATACATCTATGTGGAACTATAGACTTAGTCATATGATTCATAAGGGCATGGAGATCTTAAAAGATAAGTTTCATGGATTAAAAGACATTGACTTAGACTTTTATGAGAATTGTGTGTATGATAAACAAAAGTGAGTAATGTTCCTAAATTTTGACCCACAAATAAAGAGAATGAGTTATAGTTGGTACACTCAGATATATGGGGACCAACTTAAGTATTAGGAACTCCATAGTAGAATGCAGTGTGTAAATACATGAATAAAACAATAATGGAATATAATAGGAGCAAGAGGTTACATGCAGGATTGCCTTTATAGTTTAGGGTAGAAGCAGTGAGCACAATAGCTTATCTAATTAATAGATGACCTTCAATGCTTTTTGATGGATGAATATCTAAACAAGCTTGATCTGGTCAGAATGTTGAATATTATTTTCTTAGATTCTTTATATGTGAGGCTTTTTCACTCATCAAGAAAAATGATAGGACCATGTTAGAGGTAAAACAAAAAAAATGTATATTTGTTGGTTATGATGAGGATGACTTTAGTTTCCATTTATGGAGCATTAAAGATAAGAAAATATTTTAGTCTAGAGATGTAATATTTAACAAAAA
>JARHVA010004550.1:1425000-1440000 GCA_037957365.1 Torreya grandis
TTAGGTTGTATTTGTTGAAGTGTTGAATCATAGGAAGATTTATTAGTTTAAGTGGCAGCTATGGCTGATAATAATAGATCAAAGGTTGAAATTTTTAATGGAAAAAACTTTGGTAAATAAAAGATTTATATAGAGGATTACCTCTATCAGAAGGACCTTCATCCTCCACTGGGAAGAAAATTAAAAAAATCACTGAGTATGAAAAATGAGGCTTGGGAGTTTCTTAAAAGGAAATCACCTGGACCCATCTAGTTATGTCTTGCATCTTTGGTCACATTTAATATATCATAGGAAAAAATCATGGAAGGTTTCATGAATGTGTTAGAGAAGTTATATGGGAAACCTTCTACTTCCAATAAAATATCTTTAATGAAAAATATATTTAATATGAAGATATTTGAAAATGGTTCAGTTGTTAATCATTTGAAGGAGTTTAATACAGTTGTGAGTATGTTGAACTGTATAAAAATTGATTTTGATGATGAAATAAGGGATTTAAAGATTTTATGTTCCTTACCAGAGAGTTGGCATAGCCTAGTAATGGTTGTAAGCAATGCAGTCTCTAATAATGTCACATTGAAGTTTAAATATGTCATATGAGTAATCCTTAAAGAGGAAATGCAATGAAAATGCTCTAGAAAGACATATAATTAAGGTGATGCTCTAGTGGTGGAGAGTAGAGGGAGACAAAAGTTTAGAGGAAAAGGAAAGTTTGGAAAGTCAAATGGTCCTAAAAGGTCAAACTCAAACAACAAGATGGTATGCTATCACTATGGAAAGATTGGAGATGTGAAGAAGGATTGTTAGTCTCTTCAAAACAAGAACAACCATTGGGAAGACACCAAGGAAGTGAATGTGGTAATAGGTAATGTTTGTCAGGATGCATTGATTCTCTCCACTAAAAATACTGTTGAGTCTTAGGTTCTATATTAAGAGGCTTCTTTTGATGATACACCATTATAGGCATTATTTTATTGATTATGTTCAAGGGGATTTTGTACATGTTTTACTTGGTAATGATGAGCCTTGTAGCATAGTAAGAAAAGGAAGTGTTCATATAAAGATGTAGAATGGGAACACTTAGATACCAAAGGATGTCAATAATATGCCTATGTTTAGATGGAATTTGGTATCCATAGCACAACTAGGTAGTGAAGGTTATATGGTGACATTTATATTAGATTCTTGAAAGGTGACCAAGGGTGCTCTTGTGTTGTTAGGAGATAATAAATTTGGTACCTTATATTTATTTATTAGTATTGACTATTGTAATTTAACTGCTACAGATGTAGATGCAACTTTGTGACATAATAGAATCTATCACATGAGCCAAAAGGGCATTGAAATTTTAATGGATTAGTTGCCCAAAATGGAAATGGTCTAATTTATATTTCTATGAAGATTGTGTGTTTAAAAAATAGAAAAGCATAAATTTTCTCAAGTTTGAACCTATGAGGAAGGATAATAAGTTAGATCTAGTTAATTCAGATGTATGGGCACTAGCTTAGGTATCCTATATTGGTGGGTCATCTTAATATGTCACTTTTATTGATGATGTAACTAGAAAAGTTTAGGTATACGGCATTAGGATTAAATATGAAGATTTTGATATATTTAAAAGATGGGAATCCTTGGTTGAGAATTAAATAGGTCTAAATTTAAAATGTCTCAAGTCAGATAATGGTGGGGAATATTGTAGTAATGAATTTTTTTATTAATATTCAAAGAATGAAATTTGTAGATATTTTTTAATTATGTACACCCACTTTTTTTTTAACTTTTTTTTTTGATTAAGGGAATTTATTTTGATGATATTTTTTCCCTAGTGGTAAAGATGACTTATATTAGGACCATTATTGGGATAGTGGTAGTGGAATACTTTCACTTAGATGAGGTAGATATGAATACTATGTCCCTTAATGGTGATTTGGATGATGACTTATTTATGAAGCAGCCATAGCGATATGAGTTAATGGGGAAGAAGAACATGGTGCACAAATTGAAATAGAGCCTGTATGGCCTAAAACAAGCTCCACAACATCGGATCTTATTACAAGCCACAAGATTACAATCCACTCTTATATTTGTCTTCTAATAATTATAATGCATAAATATTGTTTAGAACTATGCTTTGCAAACTCTCTTGAATTTACACCTAAATGCACACACTTTGTTCTTCCTTCTCAAACCCTTGTTCTCATGATGTATTACCTATTGAATTTCCATCCATACATAAAACATCAACATAGAATTTTTATAAAATAATGGGTAACAAAACTATAGGCCATGTCAACCCAAAATGGTTTCCCATTAAGGGGGTCAAGAAAAGCTTTTGGGGCTATTTCCCTTGAACCCCCATTTGTTAGGGGCTGGCAACCCCTAACCCTAGCCATTATTCATAAAGACTGTATAAATCAATTTACATGTACAATATTAAAAATACATTTTAGTTTAGAAATACGCTCCATAACATAGCAAAGCATGATCAATTAAAGTCTAATATAAATTTTATAAATATTATTGAAGATAAAGCATGTAGATTGAAGGAAGACATGGATAAATAAGATAAGAGGGATAAGGAGACTATCAAAGTTCTCAAAATTCAATTAGAGGCTGCAAGTTCAAGTATGAGAGCTAAAGAGGATGAGAGTGTTTAATTGAAGACCAAGGTAGATTCATTGAAGGATGAGCATGAGAAATTTGTTTTCAAGGTAAATAATATTTAGAAAGATCAAGAGAGTTTAGCTCTAGAAAAGAAGGTGAAAATACTGATTACACAACCAAACACTATAAGGTATGAGAGTTAATTTCATGGTCATTGTTTTGCATGTAGGATTTCTGGTCATAAGGCAATAAATTGTAGAAGGAAGAGTAGTTGGTTATCTAAAAGTCTGGATATTGTAGCTTGCTATAATTTTCATGACATGGGACATATTGCTATATTCTTCCCCATAATGTGTGATAAAATATTAACCCAGTTATAAAGACCTAAGATAGTCAAGCTTGATCATAATGAACCTAAGAGACATGATTTTATTTGTTTCAATTGTCATCAAGTTGGTCATATTGTAAGATATTATATAAGTAATATCTTAAGTCATAATAAGGTGCATGGACATCCTAGTGTGATGAATAAAGTTCAATCCTTGGTATGGAATCTTAAGGAAGTGAAGACAAAGAAAAATTATTTAGTTGAGCTAAAAGATGAAGGTGGACTACATGTTAAAGCAAAAGAGGAATTAGATATGAATAAGGTTGAGGAATGCCAAGAGAATGTGTCATTTATCTAAGGAGAATCAAAACTCAGTGCATGTAAAGCTCAAGGAAAATACCAAAGTTCTAATTGAGGCTAGTTATGATGTATGTATGGATCCAATAAAACATCCTACTATTGTTGATCAAGTTTCATGCAAAGAACATCATTTGTCAATGCCTATTGATGAGGTTCTTTCCTAAGTTGAAAAGGTATGTCATGAAACTTTATTGTCTCCATATGTTGTCAGTCCAATCCAAGAAGAAAAGGATAATATTATAATGGATTAGCATGTTGCTTCTCTTAAGCCTAAAAAGAAGAAGAAGATCTATTAGTATCATTTAACCAAGGAGGAAAAGGAATATGAGGAGTTGTGGGCAAATCTTGGTTTCACATTATTCTGGGACATTCTGGGCTAGGGTGTCTCAATCTAGGCTTCAAAAAGACACTTGACAACAAGAAGAATCATGGTGAATGGTAGTTGATCTTCTGTTGATATTTCAAGACAAGAAAGATCTTTTGAAAATATGTTTGGCTAAGGGTGAGAAATGAGTTTTATGAATTTTATCTAAAGTGTTGTGATGGAATGATTCAAAATATATATTAAAGGACAATGATCCTAAAGTCAAATTTTTATTCAAATATTTGAAGGATAGTCTACTTGGTCAAAGTGGTGAAGAATGAGTTTGTGTGTGTAAGATATACAGATAGGAAATGAATATCTTTAGTAGTTGAATCAAGGATGGTGAGTTGTCAAAATCTTCTATTACATATAAAGTGTTAAAAAGTTACAGGCAAAGATAGCTCATTGAGAAGACTTGTTGAATATGTCATGATCTAAGTGAAGCATGGAGTTACGGGGAACTAACTCAGATAGTTTGAAAGGCTTGAAGAGTTATGCATTATTTGAGGTGAAGCATATGTGATATGTTCCAATCATGGTGGAGATATGAATAAGTTTTATATAGTTATGAATTCAAGAAGATTAAAATGATGACTTGATCAAACCAAGTCATGTGTTTTGACAAGGTATTGAATCTTCATGCATGAGTAAAGAAAGATTATGAGTTTTGTAGGCTGATAGGTCCAAGGATCAGAAAATCCCACATTTAAATATGTGTATGTCAAAGAATAGATGACATGAGATGGATCTTGATGTTAGGGGGGGATTTATAAGCTCTGTGAGTAGTTTGTCAATTCAATGATCAAGTTGGTCTAAGAGACTCTTTATCATTAATGTCAAAGGTAGAGAAAAATTCGAATGGAGTTTTTCATATTGAGATAAGACATTCTAAGTGTGGTTTTCCATCAATGACAAAGGGGGTCATTATTTGACATAGTCTCTTGGCATCCTAAGAATCTCATGGTTGTACTTAATGTAAAGCTTGGCTATGATTTATAGTGAATTAATGAAAATGTGATTAGATTGATATCTTGTAGAGTATATGGCATATGTGAAGATCAATAAGGAAAAGAGAAGAGGTTGTCAAGCACCTATTAATGTCTTGGTTAAGTTTTGATATGTCATTTAATCATTTGAAAAAATAAGCATGCATCTTATAGCTTAATAAAATCTAGACCATCACTACACACCATGTATAAATGAACAAACCAAAATTTTTGTCCATTTAATGCAGGTAATCAAAAAGTTAGCAATGGTCAAAGGTTTTCATTGAGATGTTGTCTATAGTGTGAAAAAGGTACCTTAATGATTTGGACTCTTTAAGTGTTTTATATCTCAGTTTATAAACCTTTAAATTTTCTTTAATAGATTGTGATGTTCCAGAGACCATCGATTTTAACTACAATAAAGTCTAGGGTTAGCTAGTGATGATAGATTTAATGTTGTGTGTTCATCATCCAGATTGTGATCTAGCAGTGCATGTGAAGTCAATATGTCAAAGGTTCTAAGATTGCACGTGTTAGTGACATGTGTCTCAATCATGATTATTTGATATAAGATAAATAGCATAAGGGAATATTAAGGGCTGTAAAAAATAGGGCTGATGTTAATGTGCTTAGAAAGTATGTAGGATTGCTAAGTGGAAAATAAGTGGGAACTAACAACGATGTGCTGAGATGACACATGAGGTTGCCAAGTGTCTTAATCAAGAAGTGTAGATCAATGATCAATGGTGAGAATTTAATATTTAAATTCAGGAGGATATCAAGGATATCAATGGAGTGAGTTTTAGTAATTTTCTAGGGGACATGAGATGAAGACACATGTCTATAATGTTTGTGTTACACATTGACCATTGGCATTTAAATTAGCCAAGGGAAAAACTAGTTTGTAGTATTTAGATAATATCATTTGATCTAGGGAAAATTTATTGATGGTGTAAAAATAAAATATGAATAATAATTCAAGGAAAATACATATAATCAATTTATGAGGTTTGAATGTTTGTAAAGCCAATGATATTGAGCTTTAAATGTTTTGTATTTGACAAGAGAAGGTTATTTGAGTTATTATTGATAGTATTTTGATTTTTGAAGATGAAATATATATTATATAGTGTTATAGACTCCATGTGTACCATCTTTTTGGATTTTTGATATTTTACCAATCTATATTTAGTGTGAATAATTTATTATAAGTTGATCATGTTTGTTAAATGCACTAGCAGATTGAGTGACCATGTTGCAGGAGTGATTAGAAGGTGTTTTGAGATGAATTGAAGAAGGAAATGATTATGAAGATGTTATATGTCTTCAATTATTATTATAAATTATTTTATTTCATGATATTCTACTAATCAATATGGAGACTCAAAATAGTATAATTGTATTTTGATTGAGTGTGACCAACCTAAGTGGTCATTTTGAGAGTGTTGTTTTTAATTATATAGAGCTTATTTTGAGTTATATAAATCACATGGTGGTGTTTCATAGGTATTAAAGGGTTAAAATATATGATATAATCATATGTATATTTGAAATATTTGAGTTTTTGCTTTAAAAATTTGAGACTATGTTTTCTATATATCAATACTTGAAGAGCAAGGAGACCTAATTGGTAGGTTCAAGTGTTGAGTTCATGTTCCAGATGGTATAAACCCAAGAGAGAGTAATAAAGGATATATTTAGGATATTTTTGATGTGATTTAATATTTGGTATAATATTAAAGTGGCTGAATGATTTGAAGCTATAACATGTCATTATGAAGGCCTAATTATTTTAAGTCTCACCAAGACCTAATGGTGGTTTGGGGATAATGAGGTAAGGACTGACCTATGAAGAGTGTATTTCTCACATGTAACATGTGTATAGAACTATGTTAATTTTGGTTCAAATATGTTTACCATCATGACCGATAAGGATGGGTTAAAGGAAGAGAGTGGTATAAGTATAAGGTCTAATAGGACTAATTATACTATTTGTGGAAGTGTGGATTCAAGTGAAGGAGAGAATATTTGAAAGAGAAGGTATAGGTAATTGAGGACCAAAAAATAATTAAGAGGATCATTCATGCTTGTCTGATCAATTTGATGAAGGTAAACACATAGGTCATTGGACCTAATAAGCATAAAAGATGCAAATTGAGTGAGTAAGCCCTACAGGCTATTTGAGAGTGATCTAAAAGGGTGTTTTGGGTGAATGGCTTGAGTGTACAAGATTTGGATATTTTAAATTGGAGACATTGAAAGTAATATAATTCCATCATCAGGTGTAAAAGACATCATTTCAGAATTAGAGGTCAAATCAAGGTAGCTATGTAGGTGCTTGGTTGCCTAGGCGTTTGGTTCTTCCTTATGGGATGGGTGTCTCACTAAACTAAGGGATGGGTGTTAATTGATAAATTGGTGCTGGAATAAATGTTAGATATTATTATTATTATTATTATTATTATTATTATTATTATTATTATTATAGGACTATAGTCCATATTATAGGGATCAATGGGTTTTTATCCCCTAAGAGGGTTTATATCTTTTTTTTGTGCTTCATCTTGTTTTATATTTCATGTTCATTGTTATGAATAATGTGTATGATTCATGATTATATATGTTGAATGGTTAAGGGTTTGAAATTAGATTTAATATATAACATCACTTGTTCACTCCCCCCTCTCAATGATTGTACCTCTAACACCATAATCACTCCTCCATTGACCCTCATTGTCCCTCATCATCCCTAATCGATCCCTCACTATCCTTCATCATCCATTTTTAATATTTCCTCATAAATAATTATCCCTAATATCTTACTCATATTTACTCAATCCCTCTTCTCCCTCACCACTCCCTTGTTTACCTTACTTATATCTCATCATCTCTACTCACTCAGGATTATCATCCCTATTCACTCCATTGATTATCACCATCCCTTAGCATCCCTAATCACTCCATCCTCATACCTCATAATATCTAATCAATATTTATTCATACATCATCATCACTAATCACTCCCTTGTTGACCCTCACCATCCCTCACAATTTCTCATCACTCTATCATTGACCCTCACCATCTCTTATCATCCGTAATTTCTCCCTCATCATTTCGCACAAGTATATACTTGAAAGATATATTTTATTCCAATCATATGTTGTTTAATCCATTATAATAGAAATGACCTATTTTCTAATACTTGTGTTATCAATACTCATTTTTGATAGTAAATTTCATCACTTAATGAATTGGATGATCTTCCAAATTTATAGTCAGGTAACATAAGTACTAACATAACATAGTGTCTAAATTATAGTTCATTGAATTATATTTGTTGGGAAACTAAAAACTTTATTCAATTCTGAATTTGGTAGTTTTGTTCAAAAGATCAAAATTACACACAAATCTCTTATATAATTTTCTAATTATAAGAAGATTTAAATTAGACGTAAAGTTATTTATTGTTTCCCATTCTTGTATGCCTTGAATCTTGAGTTCACTCATGCACTCCTTGTTTCTATAATTTGTCCAAAATATTTTATGTCTTGCATGAAAAATGAACACTCATTCATGTTTTTATAAAAATATGTTTCTACAAAATGCGAAGCACTATTTTAGTATGGTGCAGTAGTTCATACCATGTTTTCTAGAGAATAAGATGTCATCGAGGTAGATTAAAAAATGACATAGATAAATTGAGTGATGATTTTGTTCAACATATTAAAATTAGTTAATTGGTTCCATTATTTAATATAAATAGAATCTCCATATAGTCAATCAATCCTTCCCTTTTTTTAAAGACTCTATTCTAAATTTCTAGAGGTTTAACATGAATATGATCATACCCAAACATAAGATCATTTTTTGAAAATACTTATACGCCAAGGATATGTTAGAAATGTCTTAATATATAAATGAGGATAATATATCTTCACTTTAATCTTATAAATCCTTTTTAATTGATTCACAACTTTGGCACAAACACAATTTGGATTTTACAATGCAATGATTTGGGTATGATGTGACAATTATCCATGATTTCATGGATCTACCACTTAATCTATTAATTCTCTATAAATTATATTTTGTATAAATAGGTTTGAGGTAGAGGTCGTTAAGGGATCAAATCAAATTTTTTTTAGTCTATAGTATGTAGGAACTTATTTAGGTGATTAAAAGATATATTTGTATTAATCTATTTTATGGTTCAATTATTTTATCCTTATTATTATTAGATAAACCACACTATGATATGGTGAAATAAGGATGTTATTAAATTTACTTATTACCATCAAGACTATAATTATTACTATAACTGAGAAGATTCTTGCACTTCTTGACACTAATGACTAAAAGCTTATTAATTAACTATGATATATTCCATTCAAAATTATGTCAATCTATCACAACATTTCAAGGATTTACTTCATAAACTACATTTCAATGGTTAATATATGGTTGACCACAAGTAAAACATCACACACCTTTAATGGTGATATGTCATAAAGAATTGCATCATTAAAATTTTTGATTTTGTACATGAAGTGACAATACTAGGTAATTCATTTCTCAAGGCATACACTAGACCATACACTAGTGTATGGTTATGGATCATGTCTAAATTTAAAGTTATTTTTTTTCAAAATATTCTTTAGGATAAATTAAATTATTCTAACTTATATTGTAAATAATAAAGTGTATTGGCTCACCATTGATCTACATTTATTAATTAAATAATATTTGTGATTCATATAATTTATTATTTGGGGAAGTAGATATATTTTTAGTACCAACCATGTCATTGGGTTAATAATATATTATCTACTTACCTTTTTATAGTTCTATAAAACTTATACCAACTTATCTAGATGTGAGAGTAGATATGTCATATTGTGACACTCTTCATTTGATTGAATATTGAATTTATGAATGAAGCACCACTTTCAAATCTTGGATTACTTATTCTAATCATTTAAAAATTATTTTCCACTCTCTGGTATGATGACTCAATCAATAATATTACAAATTTAAGGACATAAATGTAATTTTTTAGATCATAAAATGTCCTCATATGGAAAGCAATTGATTGGTTTCAATAAATCACATAGCTTGGTGATCCTCATGTATTTAATTCCATTTTTTGTGTTATGGTGGTTTTATTTACTTTTATCTTTCTAATAGGTTTTCAATTGTGAATTACATCAGTTCTAATATCCCCATATTTTTTCATAACTATTAAATATTTATGTTTCTAATTTTCATCAACATCATTTTGATCAATATGTATTATATTTTTTTCTAGCACTCAAATCTTGACTTGTATCTCCTAACATTGTTAAATCCCAACAAAATACCACCATTAATGTATTGGATGGGATGATTAAGGATGAAGAGGGATGAGGAGGAATTGAGTAGATATGATGAGGGAGTCAATAGGGATGGTGAGGGTCAATGAGGGAGTGATTAGGGAGGATGGGGGAATGATTAGGGATGAGGATGGATGGTTAGGGTCAATGAGGGAGTGATTAAGGTGATGAGGGAATAATTATAGAAGATGAGGAATGGTGAGGGTAAATAAGGGAGTGAAGAGGGATGATTAGGGATGAGGAGGGAGTGATTAGGGGTGATGAAGTGGTGATTATGGATGATGAGAGAGAATGAGGGAGTCATTAGGGATGATGAGGGATGGTGATAGCCAATGAGGGAGTGATTAAGAATTATGATGGATTAATTAAGGATGATGAGGTATGGTGATGGTCATTGAGGGAGTGATGGAAAATGATGAAGGATGAGAAGTGAGTGATTAGGGATGATGAGGGATAGTGAGGGTCAATAAAGGAGTAATCAGGGATGATGAGGAAGTGATTAGAGATGACTAGGGATAGTTATGGTCAATATGGGAGTGATTAGGGACAATTAAAAATGATGAGAGTGTGATTAGGGGTGATGAGACATGAATATGAAGTGATCAAGGATGAGGGAAGGATGATGAGCAAGTGAAATTAACATAAAGTCATTGTTTAATGTGTGTAAGTCATAAATATGACCTATGCTAACCCAATAACACCATTTTTCATCAATTTCAAAATTAGTGGTTTTAAAACTTCAGTTTTGTCAAACCTAAGACTCTTATAATTTGTAGGAATCAATTTAAGAGGCACAAAAACCTAGAAAATGACTATATGTTTACCAAAATGGACATCAATTACAAAAATTACATTCTAAAATCCTTAGGTTTAATATTTAGACCCTAAAAATACCTAAGTACTAACAAGATTGGATTTTGAAAAACTATTTTCCACATTGTAAGGATTGTAACTTTGAGATCAACTCTATTAAACACTAAGTGATCCTAGTTTATTATATCTACTAAAATAAATTTAAATTGAGTAGTAAATATAAGATTTTGGATAAAGTTGACTTCATGTGCAACTCCCATATGCTTTTATGTGCAAAATAACAAGAACATGATCATGTTGCTAATAACATGATTAAGTTATTAATAATGTGATCAAGTTATTAATAACACAATCGAGTTATTAATAATATGATTACACTACCTGTTAACCAACATTCAATCCATATGTATGTTCATTATTTTAATTTGCAAAATAATAGTAACGTGATCACATTATACATTAACATAATCATGTTATGGCTCAATAATTATCGAGCAGTAATTTAAATAACATGATTGTGCTAATTAAATAATTAAATCATGTTATTTATTAACATGATCATGTTACATAAAATGTCCATGAATTTATCTACCAACTCTGTGCACTTACCTAAAACACTACCAACAAGAGATTGTTTTTGCATTATATTTTTAATTTGATTTTGAGGAGTAAGAGAAGAGTGAGAGGAAAGAGAATATGATGTATATAATATATCCTCATGTTGATTTTAATTTACATAATCATACTAATCCTCATATACATAAGTATAATAATAATCATCATAATCATTATAAATGAAGTCAATATTATGTTCTAATTTACAATATTTAAAATTGGTCCATTCATTGTTATAATCATGAGATAAATCAAAAAGTGCATCAATTGGGTGAGGGGTAGAAGACTTTTTAGATGAAAAATTTAAACTTTCCAATGAAGATAATGTAAATAAGGAATATCAAACACACAAGAGTTAGAATATAAACTAGCATAAGTATATGTGCAATTTGAGGAATTTTTAATAATGTATAAAATAGGAAATAGGAATTGTAATGGAAAACCTAACTAATAATATTTGTATGTATAAGGACCTAGTATGTGGATCTAGGGTTTTGATTTAGGGTTGTCTTATAAAAAAATAAATTACATTAAATAAATGAAACCATAATGTAGGGTTCATTAACTTAACTAGGTAATGCCAAAAAAAATTAGAAATATAGATCTATATAACCATAACTTAATGCATAAAATTTAGAGAAGGCAAACCCTAAGGAAAACTAGTTTTTTAAGTAATATTGAAGTAAGTCAGGGTCACCAAATGTTTTAACCATTTAGGGTTTTAGTAGTGGAAATATTATGTAGTTAACAGGCTGAGTATGTTACTAACATGGGATAAACATTGGAAAATATTGATTTAATTAAACTTACCCAAAATAACAATAAGAGGAAAAAATGAACTTATATTGAGATAAATATTTTTTTAAGTGGATTAGGGTACTAGAAATGACTGAATAAACATGCAAGAACCTTACATCTTCTGACTATTTGTTAAAATATTACATAGGACATTAATGCCCCCGTCAAGATAGTAGTGCCATGTGGTAGTAGCATTAAATTATGGCACTAATATCCTTTGTGTAGAGAATGTCTAAAAAATTTAAGGAATTTAAGGGAGGTTTTAGAGGTCCTGTAGGTAGTTTTGTGTCATTTGTGGGCTCATTTATGTCACTATTTTGGTTGAATTTCCTATTAAACCATAATAAATACCTACATACATGAAATAATAAATAAATAAACTACAAGAAGGGAAAGAAAAACTATGTTTTAGGATGTTAAAATCACATAGAGTAGAACCCCTATTGTCATATTCACTGCATACATTAACCCCAATGCTAGTTCTCCCTTAGGGAACATTCACTATAAACTTGCGTGGTATTTTAGAATAATTATCTCTTAGGCCCTTTTATTGTCAAGGATGCAATGCCTAGGTGTTATGATTGAGTAACATGCATAGTATTAACTTGTACTATTGATTTCTTTTCTATAAATATGTGCCAAAATAGGAATTTATAGATGTAAAACTCTTTGTGAGTCCCTTTATATAGAATAACATTTATTTTTAACACATGGCCTTGTTCCCTGGCCAAGAAGTTGTAAAAGAGGGATATCAAACATCAAAGAATAATCCTAGATGGGTTAGGACTCAAAAATAAGAGAAAAGGCTTATCGAACACTAGATCCATAAGTGGACACTAATGCAATGTGGTTCCACTATCTCAAAAGTGGTGCTAGTTTCCTATGTCCTAAAATATAGTTAAAATTAAGAAAGATATGCTCAGACTCCTATTATTAGGAAAATATGACATGTGATTGCTAGGAGTATCATAAATAGGGAAAATAAGGCATGATAGATATCAAAAGACACAAAATGACCATGTGAATAATGAATATAATCATCATTAAAACCTTAATGTGAAAAAGGAACAAAATACATAGTACTTGTGGTATCTTTACCAAATTAGGGTGTTTACAATTATATATAATCACATAAAATCATCAAACATAATAAAGAGTCTGAGGAAATAATTGCGATATGTCTCATTGGTTATAATGAAGTATATGGTATGTACCAAATTTATATGCATATCCAAGGTCAATGTTAATATGATATATAATCAAAGAGATAATTAATAAAAAAACAATGTTCAATCAAATTAATAAAAAAAAGTCGTAAACCACCTCCTTTAAATTTATGAACATAATGGAAATTCTTTAATGAAACACATAAATTTATAAATGACATCACATTCTAACAATATTATATAATAAATGAGAAAACTTACTTTTTTTTCCATTAATTATAAAATGTTTCCCTCCTATTACAATGAATGAAATTCAAACATAGATAACATTGGATGGGCACCACCTCACCTTCAAAATTTGCTTCATTTTTAAAAGTGCAAAAAATATGGATGACACTTAATTTATCATGCAAAATATACATTATCATAATTATTATATATAATAAATCCATAATTTACCTTCATGTAAAACTATATAGATATGTATTCCAAAATTAGACACAATTAATCACTTTACAAATATTGTGTGAAACTAGTATTAAAGATTGTATTTGAATTGGACTAAACTCTAGTTGGAACTATTTGTATGAAATAACTTAAATAGGGTATGTAGATATTTTATAAAATATATATGCATTAGAAATTTATGTAGTAAAAGGAGATGCAACTATAACATAGTATCCAATGTAGGACCTATATACATGTGTAGAGAGGCTGAAATATAACTACCTTGGGACAAAACAAATCCTATTGAAGTATACATAAAAAACTCTATATATGAATCAAGTTTACTATTAGGGATTTTAATGAAGAAAACCAATCATGGGAGGCCAAATATTTTGTTATTTTTACATCCTCTTTTCTTCTCTTATATGAATCCACACATGCTACATAGTTTAGCTCTATAACATCAAAATTGATGATATGGATTTTGAAGAAAATGTGTATGTTGTGCATCAATTTTCTAATGAAATACCAATTAAATTTAAAAATATATATTCAATTATTATTCTTAGGATACTTTATCTTTAGAAAGGTTTTTAATTTAATATCTTGATCAATACCAAAAAAAATTGTATTGTCTACTCTTGATTTAAAATTTTAAATGGTGAATTGAAGTCAATTATCAATAGCTATTTAGGCACTACCTACCCCATTGGAGTCCATATATTAAATATATGCATATCTATAATTATTATTTTAGATTGATGCTCCTGAGTAGTCAGTTGTCCAACCAATTATTACTTTTGATTATGGCACTATGTGAGATGAATATACTTATTATTCAAAAAGTTTAGTGCCAAAGGTATGCTTGAAAGTTATAGAAAATTAAGATTTTGATATGATTTTTGTCTTAATATTTTAGAAATGAAATATAACTTGGAATATAAAATTTTAAAATATTCATTAAAACTTACAATATTTCCCCATTGTGGTTGGACTATATTCTCGATCTTTGTATGAAGCACACAATCTCATAAAGTGTCTATGTTAAAGTTTACACGTTGTTTATTATGTCATGTAGGGCCTATATTATACCATATGAATCCAATAATTTATTGGATTATTAAAATCCATTATATTTATTATTTAAAA
>JARHVA010004550.1:1445000-1470000 GCA_037957365.1 Torreya grandis
TTTTTACTACCATTATCACTTTATTTGGTTACATTTAGACGTATATAAATTATTAAAATTACAAATCTATGAAAATACACTTAAATCACAAATATATTAAAGAAATGGCTTACAATTTTTAGTTGCCTACCTGTCTTGCACCTGTTGCTACCTCTAGGGATCCTACTCACATATCCTATCATCTCCTCACCATCCTAGATCATTTCATTTCACAAAAATCTATTTATCTCTTTCACATGTCAGATATAATAAATGCCATTCCACCCTATTTAAAATCACTTTTAAAAATTTAAATTTTGCAATTATTTTATGGCAGATCCCTTGTTTTGTCTTTATCTTTGTTTTTACTCATCCATTTTTTAAACAATAAATTTTTTTGGAATCATGATGATGTAGAGAATATTTTATTCTCCCATATTCCTATCTTCCAAAGTTTCAATTTTTGGTTATTTTTTGCACTAACTTCTATAGGTGTACCTAATGTTCTTCACATTAGACACCTTCACTTCTCTTGTAATCTACTTATTTATTTACAACAAAGGTAAGTAAAGATATGTGTTTTTAGATTATGTCCTTTCATTTATCTTATTTTTATCTTACATCTCTTTAATTAACATTAACGTTATGTGTTATCATGTTATATTTCCCAAAGCACCATCTTGTGTTGCACTCCTATGACATGTGTTGAGATTCGAGTGGGGCATATATATACACATAATATTTTCAAACTTATATCAATTACTGGCACTTTGTAACTATCAAAAAACTATTGAATCTCCATATCTATGAGTGCATTCTTTAAGGGGTACACCGAGAAAGGGTTGGGTAGACCATTAGTGCTTTGAAGGATTATTGTCCCTTTTTCCACTTGTTATCTACACACATATCTCCTAAAACCATTAACCCTAAAATTTTTACTCTCTGTTATACCCATTTCAATCATTTTTTACATTTTATCCGCCTATTTCTCACTTAAATTTCTTTTTATCAGATGACTATACTAGGTCGATTGGGTCAAGCCTATATAATTTTAGGGTATTTTTCACTAGGAGCTAGTTGTCCTTTGGCCAACCTAGATCATGACTAAGTGAATTAATGTCTGAAATTATGCTAGTTTGACTAGGTTCACCCTATTGGTTTGCATTTTTGAAAGGGTTTAGGGTAAAATCCACCTAAAAATACAAGTTCATTTCCATTATTTATCAAGGAGAAGTGAAAGAATAAATAAGAGAAAATGAACATCTGCATATTGACCATTTGACTTGAGGGATAAATCTTATGGTTCCATACTTTATTTGTAGATATGGATCTTGTATTTTGGATAAGTCTTCTAGACTCATTGATAGGTTGTGTATCATATATCTTATTTTATTTCATCCTTAAATACCACAACAACGTCTTGTGAAGCACCTTGGCCAAGAGAGATATTGAGGCTTGATGGTTTTGTCTTGAAAGGTAGGTATTCCTCATTTTATTTCTCATTTGTAGGAGTAGATACATAGGTAGTTGTGATTATCTTCCATGCATTAGGATTACACATACATTGACTAGATTATATGTATTCTATAATGTTTAGTATTATTATTTCTAACCCCTACATTATTCCATAAGCTTTAGTGAGCACTATATTAGATTTACTTTACTTGTTGTTAGTATAAGTGAAATAACAAAACATAGGACTCGTTTAGGGTTATTACATGATTATGCTAGACTAGAGGCTTTAGAATCCTCTTTAGTGTGGTGTATTGTGATAAATTATCCCATAATCGGGCCTAGAAGATCCCCATACTGGTCATGCTCCAACTTAACAAAGGTGTCCCCAATCATTAGTGTATGGTATGATCTATCTTCATCAACTTAGGATTGATTTATAGACATGACGCATTTTTTATTGTATACACATGGAACATTCACTAAAATAATTCCATGAGAATTAGATCATAATTATCAACAAGTGTACTCTCACTACAATTAGTAGAGACTTCCAAAGTGATAATTTGTGATGGATCAACATCCAACATATGAACACAAAGTGGTTATACAAATAGGCATCCCAAGTCTATAATAAAGTTATCCCATAGAGGTATGTCGATGACAATAATAAAAATGTCCATTAGTCGTGTGTCATCAAAATAAACTATAATAGGAGGGTTGAAGCATAATATTGTGTCCCACTTTTTGGTACAAAGGGGAGAGAAAAAAAATCAAAATGTGAAAATTTCTCAATTCATATAGACAATAGTGACTTAACAGTATAAAATGTGAAAACAATGTAAACTAATGAAATGTTACATTTTAAGTTTAGATTACATTTATCATTTTTTTGCTAAAAAATTTAAATTTTTCAATACCTAATTACATAATGTGTATGTTTCATGTACAATTTTTTTTTTTGAGTACTTGTTTTTTCATCCTCATACTTTCCTTAAAACATAATATGTTCTCAATATTTATTGAAAAGAGGTTTTAAAAAAAATGTTGGATGTAGTGCAAGATTAATTTTTCATAACTTTTTGATAAAATATATGTTTTTTTAATTATGTTTTTAATGATGAAGACAAGAAGTATCAATTCTTATGACTTATCCTCATAATATATTTTTATGTATATATCAAAATAGAATAACTTTTTTTCCATTGGAACAAGGACATTAATGTCAATTGGAATGATATTTTTCAAAAAAAATTGGCCATAGTCTCCTATTTTTCCCACTGCCTCAAACATATGGCACTTCATTTTATAAATAAGTGTATTTTACTAAATAAATGAAAATAAATATTAAATATTATTAAAAAATTAGACAAATAATATTATTATAAATCACATAAAAAGACCTATTTATATGTAGAGACACATGTTTTTATTTTATTTTTTCATCATAATAGGTGGCATCTAAAGTGGCAATGTTAGGCTAATAATAGATTTCCACTTGAATGGGTGAGAATTTGATGCCATATGAGTTTATAATGAAGGGGGTTAGAATGAATGAGGTTAGAATAAAGGGGGTTCACATGAACCCCCTCTGTTATAACCCCCTTCATTCTAACCCCCTTAAAATAAATAACTTCATTAGACCCTTTATTTAAATGTATTAAACATACAAAGTAAACATTAAAAACCCTTTGTTCGAACCCCCTTCATTTGAACCTTCTCATTATAACCCCCTTTGTTCCAAGCCCATTTAAAAATTGCATGTGAGGGATAGAATGAAGGGGCTTTATTTGAACCCCATTTTTTTTTGGATTTGGATGGACTTGGCCATCAAGTGGGCCTCATTTATGTGATTTAACCCAAGAAGAGAGAGATTACATCATCATAAGATAAATCATAAATGATTGTAGATGAATGAGATGGAGAAGCATCATCCATGTCACCATCAAAATATAAATCCTCACTAATAGGAGGAGAAGGAAGTGGAATAAGAGGTAGAGTAATAGAGGGTTTAAAAAACCCAAAAAGCTCAATATCCCACTTAAAGAAGGCTGCAATAACATCCCAAGATCCCTTTGGTGATATGACATCCATAATATAAATGTGAAATATATCTAAAACATTGAGTCAAATTGAGCGGAGAGCCTCATATTGCATAGATGTAATCTAGGTAATATCTTCCTCATCGATGAAGTTGTGAAGATCACAAGGTACCATTCTTTAAAGGTCTTTCAATTGAAGGTGTATATTCATTTTTACTTTATAAGTAGTGTAATTTGAGTTGTTTAA
The DNA here is from genome assembly GCA_037957365.1 of Torreya grandis. NCBI lineage: Eukaryota > Viridiplantae > Streptophyta > Pinopsida > Cupressales > Taxaceae > Torreya > Torreya grandis. The sequence goes on from JARHVA010004550.1 coordinate 1,448,721, forward strand.
GGGCTCTATTATCTAAATATAAGTAATAAGTTAAGAAGAATAAATAATGACCCCCTCCCCACCCCACCCAAAAGAAGAAATCTTAAATAATATAAGGACAAAAAATAAATAAACCCTCATAAAATGTGAGCCCCTCCTAAATTTGGTACTTTATAAAAGTATTATTTTTTTACAAATGGATGAAACCAATCTATAAATAATTTAAAACCATACACTTTTGAAAAAATTGAACTCAAATCTGAGTTATGGTTCAAAATATATAGGCTATTTAAATTCTAGTAAATGGGTCAAATTTAATAAACACAACACTAAAAGTAATTTTTTATGACAAAATTTAAGAATAGAATAACCTTCCAACCACTTATTGGAATCAGAATTTCACCATGGATGTCCTATAGTGAAAAAAAGTCATAAAATTTCTAGCTAGTGACCCCTATGACCATGTAACTGAGTTAAACTTCATCTCAAGGACAAATTATAGCTTGTAAAACTAAAATAATGAATAAATAAATTGTGTTAATATGATAAGATCATGGATTACAGGTGTTTTGCGAAAATATTAGACCAAAAAAGGAACCTCCATGCATATCAAAAACCTTTTTCCTCCTTCCAATGCACTTCCACAAAGAGTATGTCTTTGTAAAATCAAATGCAGGATTAGATAATCCTTTATACACACTGACAATAAAGATATCCATCCAAATCCACCTGTGCAAACCTTTAAAATTACAATCAAAGAGGAATGCATATTTCCTATGAATAACATAGGCTAAAATATAAATTTTTATTGCAATAACTTTCCTTCTAGGTTTTTTTAATGCAACAGATAAGAGAAATGGTGCTTGGGAAAAAAAGAAATATTTCACACACACTTTTAGGTGACTGATGTAGACCACACATAATAGATGACACCAAACCAAATGTAGTCTTATTCAACTACAAGGTGGAAAATACAAAAAAAAAAGGAATGAGAAAATAACATTTTGTTAGATGCTCCAATGCAAAAAAAATTTATGTCACCACTCACAAGATGATCAAACACATTATATCCATGAAAAATTCTCTAGGAGTGTTCTAACATAGATACAAAACCCATCTAATGGCTTCCAATGCCTATTCCAATGTTGTTCTCTAAACACTAACACAGTCCAAAAAGAATCACTCCAACGTAGATAAACCAGCAAATGCCATGCCTATTACCTTGGTAGAAGTAGGTCTGAATGGAATGCCTTAATGGAAGTTTTCCAATTCCAATGCATACCTATGTAACTTAAATCTCCCTCTAACTAATCTTCAATGCCTTCTACCAATAATATGAAGAGTGCTGCAAAGGTAGAGAGAGTAATAGGTTGTGACAGAGCATAAAAGGATATGTAGAGGAAAGGAAATAAATCATAAAAATTTATTCTAATGCTTCTATGATCTCCCAATACATAGCATAAAGGATAGAGTTGTTCTAGAATAAATATATTCTTCAATATGAATAGCAACTTATTGATGGATGGGTGCAACACTTCATAGCTTTGATACCTTGTTAAGAATGGTAAAAACATTCCAATAATCCTAAATCGGATGAGTTAATCAATAATAAATATCTCCTCAAGATGCAAATAAATGAGATGTAAAAAAAATCCAAATAAAATTATATTTAGAAAAAGAAATGTTTAATATAATAAAGAGCCCTTGCTTAAGTATCCAAGGATAAATAAGACTAAAACATATGTAAGCAATGTGGGATAAATCCAAAAAATATCAAACTATGAAAATGATGAAAAACTAGCTAGAACCTAGTAATAATGAGCAAATACTTAATCTAACAAGTTCCATTTTTTTGTTATGTTGTTATTTATTGTAATTTTTTTTTTAAAGAAAATATACACTAAAGATAAATTTAAAATATAGTGAATAATATTTAAATAATTATTCAACCAAATATATAATGAAATAGTTGAAATAGAAGGATATTTGATACTTTATTTATTATTATTAATTTGTCAACATAATTAATATTTGTAAATTCACACTTCAAGATGTGACAAATGTCACTCTAAACTTTGGATCAATTTTCTTTGAAGACTAATATGATTTCAAATATTATCTGTGAATATTATTTAATTTTATAATAGAAACTTTACATTTTTTTCTCTCTCCTTTTTTGGAACATTTTTCCAATCATGTATTTGTGACTCATCTTCATAAAATTATAAAAATTCAAAATATAAGAAAAATATGTCTATGGATTTACATCAAGTTTTAGGTTAATAGTGAGGACTAACTATCTTTGTGATATTTAAAACCTTTAGTGTAATAAATAAAATATTTTAAAAATGAATCATAACATAAATAATCAAGAATTATATGCAAAAATTCTATAATAATAGAATGATATCTATTAGAAAGATAAGTGTTCACTAATTGCATAAAAATATATAACAATATTATAAAAATAACCATTATTTTATGACATACACATAACCCTAAAATTACATTTTATTAAAAAATTTAATTATAATATAAATTGTAAACGTATTTAGAAAATATATAGTTTAAATTGTAAAAATGTTTTATAAATTAAATGTTTTAGAATAAAAATATTTCTTCATCATCTTAAGTTGTCACTATTTAAATCAATTATTCCCACTTTCATATAATTAAATTCATTATTTCTAGATATTTGAATAATATATTAATTAACAACTTAACATTTTAAATAATTAATTTTAATAAAAAATTAATACATAGTTTAAAAATTCTAAATAACTAACATAAAATACAATATAAATTTTGAAATAGTATAAAAGAAGAAAAATAAAAAATAATGAATTATAATGTTTATTATATAGTACTAATTAATAATTAATAGTATGATAATATTAATGTTAAAAAATTTGATGAAATAATCAAAACACTTATTTATTTTCCAGAAAGAAATCTTGAACATATAAAAATATACTACATAACCAACATTAAATATTTTAAATTTAGATGAAAACTACAAAAACATGTAATGAAAAGATACTCTAAATAAAATAATAAAATTTATCATAACTTGATTATTCATTATAATTATTGACTTTTTTAAAATTATATAATTAATTGTAACCCTTATGAATAGTACCACTTCTCCATGTAATTAATTAATTGGTACCTTTTAATGAATAATTGAGACCCTCCTTAAAAATTTATGAAAATATATACCAATGCTTAAAGCAACCCATGTGCCCTCCTCTCATTTATTATCAAAACAAAATTAAAATTTAGGGTTGTATGTTTGTTAACCTATGATTATTTCCAACCTTAACTTCATAAGAGTATCTCACCACACACAACATAGGTTGATAGTCAAGGTACTTTAGGATCTTAGGAAATAGTCCTTGAGTCTCCGTGGAAATAGTTTGGTCAAAATTTTATCATTAGAATCATAATCAAGGCATACCTCATAAAATGTTTAAATATTTTTCTATGGATCACCTTTTCCATCATAATATGTGAAGTTATGTGAAACAAAACTAGCTGGAAAGGGGTATAAATATATATTAGGTGAAAGAGAGTTATGTAACACATATTTTGGATCAACTACATGTGAAGACTGTAAATCCTTTTGTTCAGTGTTTGTAACCTTATCCTCCATGTTTTTGATAACTTAGACAAGATATTGAAATGCAAACCCATTGAGATTTAGATTATCCATATGATTAGTCACCAAAGGGGATGGAAACATGTTTTGAGTAGTAATAGGCATTGAAGCTGAATTTGTATTAAAATAAGAGGTAATCCCATAATATATGTATCAACTATAGTTTTAGTAAACAAAGTTTTAGACAAATAAAACATGCCCCCACTAGATGTATTTAGTTGTAATGTGTTCAAGTGGAAGGATATTTCTACTATAATTTTGGAATATTTGGATTCAAGTATAGTTATTACGAACTCATCAAGATCTTTAAGGTTTTGTCAAATGTGCTTAATAAATAATGCAATTACATACACTTGATCATAGTCTATTTTCTCATTTTATTTTTTTCATAATTTACATTATCAAAATCTTCTATTATGATGATCTCATTAGTATATTTTTCATTTTAAACATTAGTATCATATAGATACATAAGATTAGGTCCCTCAATTGATTTAGCTAATTTATATGGATAAAGAGGAATCGCAATACATTCTATAAGAAAACATTCCAATCTAGGTCTATTTTTAGGTTACATACAAAATAATATAAGTAGGAAATTAAAAAGTACATCAATCAAAAACCGTAGCCAGTTTAAAACCCGAGGACCAATAAGAAATTACATTCACATGAATCAACTCACCAAAAAATTAACACCAAATTTGGAGGGATGTGGATCCTCTAAGGTAGATAATAATAATTATTTAAAAATCAAAGGGCATGATAGTGAATATCAGATCTATAATAGACTGACTAATTCTTAAACTCAAATATTTCATATCATGAATTTATTCAATTGGGATAAAATATTGATGAAAAGTAAAACTAATTTATGTATAAAAATGACATATAAAACAAGGTAATTAGATGGTTGTGATGTTAACATAGTGTTAAATCTAGAAATTGAATGAAGAGATATGGAAGATAGCTCCAGAATAATTTTCCAATTATGGATTTGATGTTTCTAGATTTATGGACACTAGTGTCAACTAGAAAAAGTTGGGTTGACACTAATGTTTGGGTTTGATATAAGTGTCATGAATGGAATACATACTAAAATATCATGTAACCACATGGATTCATCTAGTTTTGTATTAACCTTTAGTCTTTTACATTTAGATATGGGTCACAGATTATCTATCCTTATGATATAACAAACCCCTACTTTTCCACCTTCATAGTGACCATGAAGAAAAAAGGGTTAGTGGTCAAATGGTGTTGAGATGACCCTAATGATTTTAATATTATAGGGTTATGCCTATAGATCCATCACTCTATAAGAGGGCCTTAGACTCATGCATTTCTACTATATGTGTTGGCTTGTGTGTGAATCAAGTACAACAATGACATATCTTGTAGCTTATAAAATAATAGTACTTCAAACTTGTAGCTAGGTTGTTCCTCTAACTTATATAAAAATAGGGTGGAATAAGAAATTATTTGATAACTCAAGTGCTCTTTTGAATTGAATCTAGGTTTGTGCTAGGTGAGGAATGGATGAAAGTTGATATTATATTTACACCAATCCTATTAGGAGATAACTAGAGTTAAATCACTTAGTTAGACTATTATAATATTTTTTATTTTCATATTAGATGAATTTAGGTCACTTGACACTTTCATCGAGTTAGGATAGTAACATTGACACTACTATTTATCTTGAACGATAGTGTTGACGATGCAGGAAAGTAGGTATAGGTTCAACATATGCATAGGTGTAATTTAAGTACATTTTAAGAATTATAGGTAAGAGAGAAGATTTGTGTCATCATCAAAATATTTGTTAGACCAAGAGAAATGCCAAGGGGCACAAAATACATTAGATGCAAGACTTTGGGAAATAAGGATAGTGTAGAACTAAGTCTAATATCCAACGTCTAATCTTTATAAGTGTACAGGATACCGGTGATATATAATGATAAAATATTGTCCATATTATCCATGTATGATACAAAGTCTATCTCTACGGAATCAAAGGTGATGATTGGTAGCTAGAACAAAAGATGGATTTTTTTCAACCATTTTCATGTACTAGCCCAATGAAATCCTAAACTATAATTATTCAATTTTGCATGTTCTATCCTTAAAAAGGTGTTTAACTGAATAACTTGATCACTACCCCTAAATCATGTGTTATCTAGTATTTATTTTAAATTATCAATCAATAATTATAGTAGATTATCAATTAATTATTTAGTCACTACCTTCCCAAAAGGAGTGTATCTAATACGTATAAACATATGTCTAACTATTTCTTTAGATTTATGTTCCTGACATGTTAGTTTCCCAACCATTTATTACATTTGATTATACCATTTGATGAGATGAATCTTCTTATTATTCACAATGTTTTGTCTTAATGGTATGCCTTGAAGTTATAACAAATTAAGAATTGGATATGATTTTTATCTTACTACATTAGCAATGAAATGTAGCTTGGCATCAAAAAATTTTAAATATTAAATAAAATTCCCAACATTTCCCAATTAGTTTTGTGACTATACTATATATCTTTATATGGATCAAATAATTTCAAAAAGAGTCTTCACTACAGTTTGTAAATTGTCTAGTATGTGCTATAGGGATTATACTCTGCCATGTGCCTCCAATCTCTTGTTAGAGATAGAAAAAATTATTACCCTATTGACTCACACGTAAATGCCACATATTATGTAGTTCTTACTCAAAAAGGACAAATCACAGTAAAGTACATTTTTAGGATTCTTGGGTAAATCATGAATAATAATAGTAATAGTGATGACAAAACTAGTTAGCTGACCCATATTGAAATGTTAGGGTTGGTACCCTTGGTTTTGTGAATTTGTTTGATTTACATATATGCTATGGATATCTATATCTAATATTGGTATTTAAATCAAATGTAAAGGTGATAATTGTAACATAGTACAATCAGAATTGGACCTTGTTAGCATTAGTGGGGGATCTAATGTACATAAACTCAATTGATCTCCACTACTTATTGATATAGGACCTCATTATAATGTAATATAGAATTTGGTGATTTGGATTTTATTCACACCAAATATTATTATGATAAATTTCTATTCATTTTAGGGTTGGTGAGAATTTCCTCTAAGGCATGCATTGTGGGTCTTGGTTTTACAAATAAGAATGTTTAGAATAATGGTAAGACTAGTGGTTATTTACCTCATATTTGTTTGAATATGTTAGGTGACTAAATCCTGATATAAATATTGTAAGATATAACTTATGATGAATGTATGGATCTAAAATATAAGGTGAATTTGATAATTTCTTTTGTTAAACTAGGGAAAGGTGGGAAAAAATGAATGGTTTATATGGTCTAATTAAATATTAAACCCTTGTAATATAACTCATTATAATAAATTGTCATATCTTATGAAAATTATTTGTTTTGGATTATATGTAATCACATAAAATAATAAAACACAAAAAGCATTCTAATTAAATAATTACAATATGTCTCACTAGTTATAATGAAAAATGTTATCAAGATTAAATTAATATGCATATCTAAAGTCACTAAAAAATTATTAGCATGACATATTACTAAAGATATATTAAATACTTGCATAATGTTAAATCAAATTAATAAAAATAAAACACATACACCACCTCACATAAATTTATCAACTCAATGAAAATTCTTCAATGAAATACATAAATTTTTAAAAGACAACAGATTCACACAATCTTACATAAAACTTAAGAAACTTAATTTGCTTGCATTAATTTTAATTTATCCCATCATTATATAATTAATTAAACTAAAAAATATATATCTTTTTATGGGCACCACATCACCTTCAAAACTCATTGCATAATTATAAGGGTATAAAATAAGGATGAATCTTAATTTAACATGTAGATTCTACATGATAAAAATGTTTAAACATAAAAAATACTAATTTAAATTACTATCAATGTAAAATATATTAATATATATGTCAAAATTAGACATGAATAGTCACGTTATAAATCTTGAGTGTAACTACTAGTGAAGATTCCACTTGAACTAGACTAAACTCTAGTTGGAAATATTTTCATAAAAGAATAAGAAATAGGGGATGTACAAATTTTTAAAACCATAGATGCACTGAACATTGATGCAATAATAGGAGATATAGATATATTAGTATTAAAATTAGGACCTGTATGCATGCTTAGAGGGACTAGAATAAAAATTCCATGAGACAATAGAAATCCTATTGCAATATGTGTGAAATCCTTTTTAGAGGATGAAGGTGTAGTTGTCAATGTTTTGGATTTTAATGGAGAAAACCCTTCATGGTAAGAAAAATAATATTTCTTCTCTACGTCCTCTTTTATTTTCTTGTATTCATCCATGCATGCTATAAAGTATATCTCTATAGATTCAAAAATGATTATTGAGAGTTTGAATAGAATGTGTATTTTTTGCATCAGTTTCATGTGAAAGACCAATGAAATCCTAAAAGATACATCCAATTATTATTATTTGGATACTTTATCTTTATAAAATGTGTTCAATTAATTAACTTTATCACTAACCCCAAAACCTATGTTGTCTAGTCTTGTTTTAAAATTATGAATGGCCAATTAGATTAGATTATCAAATAATTATTTGATCACTACCTACCCCAATTGAGTGTGTATAATAGGGATATCCGTATCTCCAATTATTTATTTAGCTTTATGTTCCTAACATGTCAATTACTAAACCAATAATTACATTTTATTATGTCACTCATTTAAATTAATCCAATTATTATTCACAAAGTTTTGTGCCAAAGGTATGCTTGGAAGTTACATTAAATTAATAGTTGCATATGATTTTTGTCTTACTACTTTAGTAATGAAATGCATCTTGGTGTCCAAATTTTTTAAATATCTAGTAAAATTCATCACATTTCCCCATTGTGGTTGTGACTATATTTTATATATTCATATGGAGCACAATATTTCATAGATTCTTGGTTGAAGTTTGCATATTATATATTATGTTCTATAAGGCCTATATTATACCATATGCTTCAAATCTCATATTGGACTACTAAAGTCCACAAAATAATTTTTTGACAATGCCCTCAGTGTAATTAACCATATAGATGGGATAGTTTAGGATTTCAACATCCTTTGAAGGTAGAATCTTCCTCTTCTTTATAAGTGAGGATATCTCATATTTTCTTATGAACTCAATCTATTTACTTATAATGGTGAATATTAATTTTATTACCCTTTTTTGTTTATTAGAGACTTTGTAACACTCTATAATTAACATTGGGTCATCAATGATAACCAAATCTTGTCTAGATAAATACTTAGCTTGAATTTTTTTAATCCATGAATCTGTGACTAATGTATCCTGAGATGAGGATTGTGTAAAAGATGAGATGTTAGGAGATGAAGGGATATGTGGATGTGGCATAATAGTATATGGTTAATATAGGGATATGGAAAATGATATTTTGAAGATGAATGTGAATAGAAAGGTGGAATGACCATTTTATCTATAGAATTATTTGTTCGAGGAAAAGTATTGATGATACACTCTATAAGGTCAGGAGACTCATGAAATATGACCATAAGCAACTCTACTTGAATAAATCTTGTCATATATAACATAAATTGAGTTTAAATGTGTGCCTTGCTGGTCTGTGGATTTTTAAAAAATAGGAACTTAGTTTCCCTTTCCAATTATTACATTCTCTAGATATTGAATATGAGGATATATAAGTCTTTGAGTTTCAAGTATTAATATTTAAAGGAGATTTTGGGAAACATAAAATGTAAGATTTTCCTCTAGCTCATAGTTATAGATTTATTCTATATTTAATTTTTATGCATACTTAGATAGATGTTCTTCAAATAAATATTCTTCTAGCTATCATATTTTATGGTATGAGTAAGTGATCCCTAGTGATTTAGCTAATTAATGGAACTTCCATGTAGATGGGACCTTTACTATCACCTATCCTAGCATGTGTGACATCGTCACCAATGTCAAATGCTAAAACATCTTAGTCTCATGGATTTTAAGCAAAGACTTTATTATAAGTTACATGAAAAAGTCTAAGGCAATATCATGTTAATATGTGGATTTACCCTTCATTAATAGTCATTTCAAAGTGTTGTGACCCCCACCTAGAGCCACGTGTCAAATTTTCATAGTGTTATTGATTTAAGAATACATGGTAGAATTCTACCTTTATAATCTTTCAAATCAAACATGAGTTTCTAAGTGTCATCATGATGTTTACTCACATGTAAATGACACATATTATATTTTATGGCTTGATAAAAGTTATGATGATGAGAAATTATATGATGTAAGATCATAATATTGAATAAAGGGGACATAATATTGCCATTCAAAAAATCATTATGAATTAATTATCCATGTCAACCTATGAACACATGATTAAATTTTAAATTCATCAAGCTTCTCAAGAAATCAATTTAAGGACATAAAATACATATGCAAAGTTGTGTCATATTTTATTCATAATTATCAACATTAGATAATTGTGATCAAGGCTAATAATATTATGTCTTGAGATTAGTACCCCTCAACAAGGTTATTTTAGATCTTTATGGACTTTAATTATAATTCAATAGATGCAAGTAAATTTATGCTTGACCAAATTGGAAGCTTAGAATGAATGAATGGATTTAAGGTTTAGTGACTTAAGCATGCCCTAATCATGTCTATTCAGTTTCATTTTACATGATTTTAGCTGGAATTTGAAATGTTAATTCACCCATTTTGTATGAAGTGACTAAAATTATTCTTCTTCACTACAAACATGACATGAATTTATATCTTAAGGAAGAGATATTTTATGTGCACATAACCCAAAACTATACGATCCTAACCTTGTATGTTTTGAATAAAAATTAATTCATTTGGTCTTCCATATTAACCTTAAAGGATTAATTATGTATTCACAGTGTGATATTATTTATTTTAAATGAAGGAGATCTTTTTGTGATTACATTATAAGCATATTTCCTATTCACTTTCCACAATTAAGGATTCAATTGATTAAGATCTTTTTCAGACTTGTGTTGATCATAAAATAGAAGACATTTTATTTACAAAGGGTAGTTAGAAGGAAAAGCATGTCTTTTAAACCAATTTTAATTAGAAATTTTCAAAAGAATGCTTGAATATGTTTTCCTCTTCTCATATGTTATAAATTTTTATTTCTTTATGTTTAGTCATTAATTTTCTTGTTTTCAAATTTTCTTATAGTAGCTTCCCAAATAAATTATAGAAACTATTAATGGTGCCTTGGGAGGCAGACCTATTTTCCCATATCAATATAAGCTTTGATTTGAATTTTACATATTATATGGATTATTATTTTTAATCTCTTTAAGAACATAAAAGATTATTCTTAGTCCCATGTCAATTATGAGATGAAATTAAAGAAAGTTGTATAGTGATCACAAATGAATGGGTAATATGGTAGATCTAGTATGAGGCATTCATGTTTTTCAAATCATAATTATTGGCCATGATTTTTATGAGAAAATATCTCAAGCATTTATAGATATATTATTACTTCACTAGGTAGCCACTCATATTCTTTGTTAAGAGGTTGGATATTGCATGTGACCTCATTTATTCTAAATCATTATATTATAAATGCACAATTTTTAATAATTCCTAATTTTACTTAGGTTTATGTGAACAAAGAGAATCATACATTGTCTAGTTCTTGTTTAGGATATTCAATTATCCACATAAAAATCATCAAATATCAAGATTTGGGAGGTCAAATACTTTTCCATAATTGGTGGTAGTTTTGGGAATCCTCCTAAGGTTATAGTATCCCTTATTGATAATATTTATACTAAAATAAACCTCAGTATGAATATAATAATTTTAAATCACATTTTAACTTCAAAAAAATTAATGGCATTTCAAAAAATGAGGTGAAAGTTGTGTCATTCTCTATCATTTCTATTTCCTCTTAAATATATCTTTGTGGCACCATCAGGGTTGTTGTCCCACATAAATATCAGTCACTTTTGGGACAAAATTTGAACTATTTTGGTCCTACAAACATAAATTATCTCATCCCTTTTCAAAATTTGATCTAAGCATTCAAATTCCTCATTTTTCAAGCTTCCCAAAAATCTATGGACTCAACAGGCTTAAATATACGGACTCTACAGGCTTAAATCTACAGACTCTGTAGGAAGGAAATCTATGAACTCTGTAGGCCAAGTTTAATGGACTTCACAGGTTGATTTCTGTGGACTCTATAAAATAGAAGCAAGCTCTCAACACTTGGGTGATTTCAAAGTTGGTGCAATGACAAGGTTCAATCAAAAGGTTCAACATCAGCAACAAGAGTTCAACAGGCTCAATGGACTAATGGTTCAATAGTTTGAAAGGCTTCTACAAGCAGGTTCAATCAAAAGAATAAGTTTTCAAGGCTTGAACCATTGAACCATTGAACCATTGAACCACTTTGGTTCAAATGTTCAATGGTTTCAAGGTTTAATAGGTTCAACGTGTTTGATTCAATGAGGATCAAAAGGACTTAGCCAAATTAAAGAGAATGAGCCGATTGAACTGATGAACCATTGAACCACTTTGGTTCAAAGGGTCAATGAGTTCAAGGTTCAAGGTTCAATGAAGCTTTTTTTAAAGAATCTTTGTTCAAGATGTCAAAGGGAATGAACAATTGAACTGTTGAACCAAAGTTGGCTCAATCAGTTGGTTCAATCGGTAGGTTCAATGGGTTACCCCAAAGCCAAAGGAGTAGATACCCTTGTGGAGGGTGCTAAACCAAAGTAGATAGCCATTACGGAGGGCAGAAAGGGGGCAAATGGACCAAAAGAAAAGACCAAAAAAAAAAATTCCCCTGGCGGAAAGACTAAGGTAAGAAACAATTCTTTCAGACTTTTGTCTAAAGGAATTCCTTTAGACAAAAAGTTTGAAGAAATTCAGAGAATTCCTTTAGACAAAAAGTTTGAAGAAATTCAGAGAATCTGCAGGTGGAAATCCCAAAAGAATTTTTGAAGGCCAAAGACAAGGTAGCTGAAACAATTCTTGCAGACTTTTTGTCCATGGGAAAATGTCCATAGACTTTTTGTCCATGGGAAAATGTCCATAGAAAAAGTCCATAGGAAAATGTCCAGAGAAAAAGTCTATGAGAAAATGTCTACAGAAAAAGTCCATGGGAAAGCTCTGAAGGATTCTGAAGATAGAAGGCCACCAAAAAGCCCCCAAGAGTAGGTGCCCTTGTAGGGGACTCTTGGCTGCCAAATTAAAGGACACTTCCCCAAGACCGAAGTGTCACATTCTCTTTGGGAGGATCTAAAACAAGAAATATGAAGGAACCAAGTAGCAGAAAAGGTTGAATCAAGAGAAAACCGAAGAATGTCCAAGGGGTGACACGCCTGAAGACATCAAAGTCAAGAATGGTGAACTAGCAGTTAGAAATTCAAACATAGTGACAGGTGTATGAACGTCAATTTCAAGGTTCATAAAGTAGCCATTGATTTTGAAAAGCCTTAAAAAAGAGCCAAAGAGCTTAGTGACTTGCAGGAAGAAAGAAGCCTAAAGGCGATTTGAACATCGTCTGAAGGGAAGATACCCTTGGGAAGGGCACTTCTAGACCCAAAGCAGACCATTTTCTCAAGTCCTCAAAGGATAGGTCACCTCTGAGAAAGATCAAATGACAAAGCCAAAGGAATTGCCGAGGAAAGTGACATGCCCGCAGACGTCAAAGTTGTGACAATGAAATAACTGTTGATCCTTGTAGGTTTAAATCTATGGACCCAAATGCATTCAAAGGCTTTAAGGCTAAGATTAGCATGAAGAAACTAAGGAATAGATTATCAAATTGAGTCAAGGACTTGATTCAAGAAACCAAGAAAGGAGGAATGATGAGGAAGGATCAAAAACATTTGTGCATCAGATATGTTTCTAGAAGCAAACTGGCAGGTGGATATTGAAAGATGCAAACTTTCAATAGCGTGACCCATTTCTCTGCATTGAGAAAAGCAAATGGGTAAATGCCCCTAAATTCTAGCCTATTTTTTTAACAAAATTCAATGCAACATGATGTGTTACTATTTCCATGTCCTTCTTGAAGAGGCTATATAAGGGACTCTCTTGTTATTGTAAAAGGGATCTCTCTCTCACAATTAGAAATGAAACTCTGCCCAAATTGAAAGGCATTACTGAGACTTTGAGATTAGATTGTTCATCATATTTTGTTATTGGAATAAAAAATCGAGTGACTTTTTAGACTTTGTGCTATGATATCGCTGTTATTGGGGAAACTATTCTTATGTCTTTTTTCTTAATATATTTTTTGTTCCTTTAATTCAAACAAGTAAGATTAGTGAAAATAGTAAGGAAGGTGTCTTAAAGTCACCTGTGGAGAGACTTTGTGCCCCCACAATTGCCTTTAGTGTGTTTTCTTTTTGTTTCTGTGTAAGGGACCTTGGGACAACTTTGTGCCCTCATCGTCCTTCCTATCTCACTCTTGGGAAATTTAGGTGGAGACTTTGTGCTACATCTCAATTTGATGGTTACTACGTCCTTTTTTACCTTTTGCAATTACTACCAGGAGTATTCTTGTGGTTTGTTGAATAGTACTTCTAAAAGAAGAGGAGTGCTTTCTGTCATTTCCATTGAGATTTTTCCTTTGATTTGCACACATCATCTCTGAAGAAAGAGAGATGGATGGTTTATCCTACCCTTGAGTATTATTTTTTCTGTATATATATATATATATATATATATATATATATATATATATATATATATATATATATATATATATAGGGAACCTCCCCTTGATGAGAGGAGAGATTAGTCCCCTTTTGATGTGGTGAACCTACACATTTGGATGACTAATCTTCCTACATTGGCTGATCAGACCTATTTTGTTTATCAGTACGCTGATCGACAAAATATTCAACCAACAGTTTTTGGTGAATCTACTGGGGATATAGTTATGTGCATTATAAATCCTCAAGTTTCAGATGAAATCAGTCTCTACAATTATCCATTATAGACTCCATTCCATTTCTGCATTTTACCCATTATTATTATAACCTTGCCATTCACTTCCACACTAACTAGGAAAGAACGCACAATTTAAAGCCTCAAGCTTCAAACTGAAACAAGGTCAATTCTTTTCCATTTTTGTTTCACAATCTGGCAGATTCCAGGTATACATGAAGCCAAAGGGCTAAAGGTATTGTGGATCCTATATTCGAGTCAGTATAGGAAACTAATTTTGATCAGTTTCCTTCACCATCTCACCTTTAATGAACCAAGATCTTTCCTCCTACTAAAGTCATATCTCCATTGCCAGACAAACTGTTCACTTTTGCTATTGATAAAGCTTTGCCAATAATTACCCCTATGAGATTTGTTATTCCTCCTTTTCGTAGTCATATAATGGTAATTCAAGGCCCCTGGGGTAATGCTTTTGGTCCTCTCAATCTTACTCCACCTCTACATGAGCTTCCATGCAGTTCAAGGAAGAATTTACCCAAATTCTATGGTGATGGGAAATTTCATCTTGATGAACACATTATAGCCTTGAGTATAGCCTGTGGCATAATTGGAGTAGAATTTGAAGATGTAGTAGTCAGGCTATTTATAGAAACATTACAAGGTGTTTCTATAGATTGGTTTTATCATCTACGGGCTCAGTTAGTAACTGATTGTAATACCTTTAAAGCTAAGTTTGAATCTAGATTTAAACCTATAGAAGATGCACATGCCCTTTTGCCTCAATTCACACAGATGAAGAAAGAACCTCATGAACCAATGAGGGACTTCATAGCTATGTTTGAAAAATTGAGGAATAGAATTCCTATAATTTCTTGACCTGCAGCTGAGAATCTCAGATGCTTCTTCATTAATTCTCAGTTACCTGAAGTAAGTTTTCTTTCAAGATGTGCTGGTCAAATAGATCTTGTTATAGCTCAACATTTGGCCACTGAAGTGGAAGATGATCTCATCTTAGAAGGGAAGATAAGAAGAGATCCAAATATAAATAGACCTTCATCATCTTCTGAATATTTATCTACAAGCACCATAGATCTAATGGTGTAGAAGTTGGGAAATACGTTGCTTGCTCTCAAAAAGCAAATGGCACAAGGAATGTCTTTTGATCCTTCATACAGGAATATGCTAAGAAGGATATTTATAAATCAGTCATATTAGGGAAATGCTACCAGGAATAAAGGGCAACAAAATCATCTTCCTCCCCCATAAGGGAAACTTGCCCTAGAAGCTCCTCTAACCAATTCAGGAATGGGATATCTTGAAGCAGAATCATATTTCTTTTTTTAGCCTAAATTGGATCAAGAAAATGATGCTGATGTTCTTGTAGAAAATCAAGAAGAATCAATCGGCAACTCCCACATTGGTTTCTTGAAGTACCAAAATGAACCCAGAAGCAAAGGAGAAGATTTTGGTGGATCATATGTAGTGTTTACTAGGTCCAAGGACAAATCAATCCAATAAGTTGATAAAGGGAAGACAGAAGAGAAACCTCAACCATCAATTATAATTGTTAAGCATGGAACCACTCTGCCTTTCCAGTCAAAGGATTCGGTGATCACCCAAAAACCAAATACATCAATTTCACCTTCACCTTCTACTTCAATTTCACAAACCAGCCCTCCTCCTATCCCTCCTAAAACTCAAAAGTTTGAAATACCTTTCTCTATACCTAGCTTAATTCAGCCATTTGACATAATCGATCATGTCAAAAAGACAAAAATATAAATGTCTAAATCTGAATATTTGCAGTCCAATCTTGATCAATTGAATAAGTTGGTCTAATATGTCAAGAACCAAACCATCCCTACAGGACAAAAATCTAAAAATGTAACTCCTAATTATCCAAAGAACATGCCCATTTCAAATAATCTTGTCATTACTCCTCTAGTTGCCCCTGGGAAAATAGAACCTTTCTATGTTTCCCTATTAATAAATGGTCACAAGCTAAGTAATTATATTATAGACTCAAGCACATTTGACAACGTCATGCCTACTAAAGTAGCTAAATCTCTTGGCCTCATACTAACCAAGACATTTGGGAGATGTTTTTCCATGGAAAACAAGTACCATTACTAGGGCAAATCAAAGATGCCCAATTTGTATTTACAGCGTTTCTAGACAAGAAAATCAAGATGACTGTCTTAGTTGCTGACGTCCTAGCATCCTATGGTATTTTTCTTGGATGAAATTTTTGTAAGGACGTGGGAGGATAACTAATCATGGACCTGTCTGAGGCAAGAATTCTTGTCAAAGGCATAATGAAGAGGTTGCTACCTAAAAAGGAGGCAAAATATGTGGCCACCCAAACATCAGCCCCTGAAGCTCAAATTCTTTTTAAATCCTTAGGTATGGGTAACTACTTTTTATCTACAAATGAAGTACATGAACACCTAATAAAATTCTTGAAAGTGTTAGCCTAGAAATTAGTTCAACTAGAATAGTAGAAGAACTAGTAGGTTGCAATAAAAATGAAGGACCCTCCCCCTCTAATAAAGGAAAGTCTAAAAAAAAATTAGTATCCGATGAGGTATGGACTTTGGAATTTGACGGAAGCTATTCCTCTATTGGTTTGAGAGCTGGGATTGTGTTGATATCTCCTCAAGGAGATATGTTTTCTTCATCTTATAAATTACTATTTAGCAACACTAACAATACAACTGAATATAAATCTATGTTCTTGGATTGAAGGCTAATCAAGACAAAGGCATCAAGTTTCTATTGCCAAAGGGGATGCTAAATTAGTGGTTTGTCAAGTGAGAAACTTATACCCAACCAAGAATGAAAGATTACGCCACTATCACAACCTATTTTGGGACCAAATTGAAATCTTTTATGCTTTCAACATTTCTTCCATACTTAGGGAATCTAATGACAGAGCTGCTGCACTTGCTATTTTAGGAACTCTTCTAGTTTCTCACTCAAATTTCAAAGAAGACAGGTATACTATTGAGGTAGTCTATAGACCAAGTGTTCCTGACAATACTGATCATTGGCAAGTGTTCAATTATGATCATCAAATAATTTCCTTCCTAGAATGAAAAGACTATTTCAAACAACTATGTTTTAAAGGCAGTGAATATCAAAAGTATGAATCAACCTCTAAATCTAGTTCAGATATAAATGAAGAATTCTTAAAGCTAAAAGAAAATAAAATTCTGAAAGGCCAGGTTTCTCTTGAGAAACTGTTTGACAAGCATTATAGATTCATCAAACAATAAGAAATAGATTTATGTTTTTCTTAGGGATTTGATCAAGTAAATCTGACTACTAAAGAAAATCCCAAGATGGTTAACATTGGTAAGTGTTACACCCCTGAAGAAAGATTCAATTTCATCACTTTATTCTATCAATACATGGATGTCTTAGCATATTCTTATGATGACCTAAATTCTATCAGACTTGAATAAATCCACCATGCTATTCCTCTCAAGGCTGACTCAATGCCCTATAACCAAAAATCTAGACAGTACAATCCAAAAATATCAAGTACTATTCTGTCTGAGATACAAAAAATGTAAAATGCCAGAATCATCTTCCCAATCCATCATTCCACATGGATTGCAAACATAGTGCCTGTAAGGAAGAAGAGTGGCAAAATTGTCATTTGTGTAGATTTCAGGAATCTGAATCAGTCATCTTTGAAAGATAATTACCCTTTGCTAATTATGGATCAAGTGCTTCAAATAGTGACAGGTTCAGAAATGTTATCAATGCTAGATGGTTTTTTAGGATATAATCAAGTTCAATTTGGTGAAGTAGACCAACACAAGACTGCATCACCACACCTTAGGGCACATTTACATATAGAAAAATGCCTTTTGGTTTGATAAATGTTGGTGCCACCTTTCAGAGAGAAATGGACCTAGCTTTCAAAGATGAGATAGGTAAATTCATAGTGGTATACCTTGATGACTTAACCGTCTTTTCAAAGCATCATTCTGATCATGTATGCCACTTAAAACAAGTGTTGGAGCACTACCACCAAAATGGTATTTCCTTGAATCCTAAGAAGTCTATTTTTGGAGTAACAGAGGGGAAACTCTTCAGACACATTGTGTCTAAAGAAGGCATAAAGATTGACTCAGACAGAGTCATGTCTATTAAAGATCTTAATTTGCCTACAAGTAAAAATTCTATTCACTCTTTTTTCAAAAACTTGAATTTCTTACAGAGGTTCACCCCTGAATTTGCTGAGAAGACTAGACACGTTGTGAACATGATGAAAGGGAAGACCACCTTCAACTAGACTAAAGAAGGCAAGTCAGCATTTCAGAATATCAAGACTACCATTACCTATGCCCCTACCTTGGTTTGTCTAGATTACAACAAAGATTTCATCATATACAGCTATGCTTCTCAACACACGCTTTCATCAATTTTTGTTCAAAAAGACAATGAAGGTATGGAATCTCCTATTTCTTTCATGAGTTTCCCTCTCAAAACCCATCACATGAAGTATTCAAATGGATAATCATGCTTATGTGTTGGTGAAAGCAGTCAAACATTTCTACTTCTATATCTTGAACTCACACACTACTGCCTTAGTTCCTGACACCATAGTCAAGTCCATATTAACTCAGTAGGAATTTGGCACAAAAAGAGGCAATTAGATTGCAAAGATCCAAGAGTTCAATCTAGACATCAAGCCAACAAAGTTGGTCAGGGGAAAAGGCCTATGCTAATTAATTGCTGACAACAAGCCAGAAGATACACAACATGTAGAATTTGAAGTGGAAGATACACCAACAATCCTTTTTGTCTCCACTACCAATGAGTGGTATTCAGGTATTGCTCAGTTCCTTACTTATGGTGAATGTCCTACTCATTTTTCTTATAAAGAAAGGAGGACTATCAAGTTGAAAGCTGCCCATTTTGTCCTTTGGGACAACGGCTTGTATAAGAGAAGCATAGATAGAGTATTCCTTTGATGTGTAGACAAAGAGAAACAAAGCCAACTTTTGAAATCCTTCCACAATCTAGCCTATGGAGGAAATTTTTCTACTCCTGTGACTACTCACAAGATTCTGCGAGCTAGGTATTACTAGCCAACTCTTTTCCAAGGTGCATATAAGTGGGTGAGAAAATGTGAACTCTACCATCAATTTGTTGGATGATCCAAGTTAGCTTCCCTACCTCTCAAGCCAGTGATCATAGAAAAACCTTTCTAGCAATGGGGGATTGATTTTATTGAGACTATAAACCCATCTTCAAGTGCTGGACATGATTATGTCATTACAGAAACTTACTATTTCACCAAGTGGGTATAATCAATCCCAATTAATCATGCTACTTTAGAGGTTGTATGCAATTTCCTCAAGGAGAATATCATTTCTAGGTTTGAAGTTTCAACCAAAATTATTACTGACAATGCAGCTTGCTTCACCTCCTAGGAGATTACACATTTTTGTTTCCATTATGAAATTACACTCTCTCACTCTTCTGATTATTTTCCACAAGGGAATGGAAAAGCTGAATCAAGCAATAAAAACCTGGTAACTATCATCAAGAAGCTAGCAGATGACAATCAAAGGACATGGCATAAAGCATTGTTTGATGCTCTATGGGCAAAAAGAATCACACCAGAGAGGGCAATTGGTATGTGTCCTTTTCAACTTTTTTATGGTATCAATGCTGAGATACTAATCACCTTAGAATTGCTAGCCTTGAAATTGGTAAAGGTAATTGAGGATCAGACATATGAAAGATCTCTTGATAAGAGAATCATGTGCCTAACTGAGCTGGATGAACAGAGAACCATGGTAGTGGACTGAATTGTTGCTCATCAAAGTTTGGTAAAGAAACTCTTTGACCAGAAGGCCAAAAATCATGATTTCCAAATTAGGGATCAAGCCCTGTTGTGGGACAAAAGGAGAGAACCAAAAGGGATGCATGGAAAGTTTGACTCTCTTTGGAGAGGCCCATTTATAATTCATCAACACAATGGTAAAAATATCTTTCTACTAAAATATCAAGATGGCACACTCTTTTCTCTACCTCACAATGGGCAGCATCTGAAACACTTCAACTCTTGAAGTATCAAATCATTGCATCTGTACATATGTATATTTGTATAGTTTATTATTCTATTTTG
Organism: Torreya grandis; assembly: GCA_037957365.1. NCBI lineage: Eukaryota > Viridiplantae > Streptophyta > Pinopsida > Cupressales > Taxaceae > Torreya > Torreya grandis. Next base: position 1,469,520 of record JARHVA010004550.1, read on the forward strand.
TTTTGTTTGTTTCCATTTTTGGTGCCTTCCATTTCTGGGTAACATGACTCTATAGCCCAATGGTACACATGAAGACACTAGATATTCTGGATTGTACTCCCTTCAATTCTTTTTTACAATTGATAGAAGTTCCCAAACTAGAGCCAACTATTGTCCCCCAAAAATATCACTCATTTTTGGGACAACATTTGAACTATTTTGGTCCTGTAGACCAAAATTATCTCTTCCCTTTTTGAAATTTGTTCTTAGCATTCAAATTCTTCATTTTTCAAGCTTCTTAGAAATATACGGACTCAGAAGGCTTAAAACTACAGACTCTATAGGCTTAAATCTATGGACTTTACAAGAAGGAAATATATAGACTCTACAGGAAGAAAATCTATGGACTCTACAGGCCAAGTTCAATGGACTTCATAGGTTGATTTCTATGGACTCTACAGGAAAGAAGCAAGCTCTCAACACTTAGGTGATTTCAAAGTTG